>JAFBJU010000764.1:158201-189789 GCA_016785305.1 Colistium nudipinnis
CCCCCCCCCCCCCCCCGTCATCCCCACCCAGACAAACACACACACACACCCAAACACACATGCCTCGCCTGAACACTTTCGCTGCCTGCACAGATCGCACACATCAACACAATGCTAATGACCCCTTTGCCTCATTGTCTGAAGCTTCTGTTCTTACTCTCTGGAAGGGCTGACACACTTTCCAATAATGTTTATTCACTCCAGGCAGACCATTGTTAATCTGTTTAAGAAGATAACAATATCCCCTCTATCCTGACCTGCAGCCTTATGGCTGCTTTGCATTCATTTGGGCAAAACCGGCGGCAAAATGTGCGACCCCACTTCCCGGATGCACGTTTCGCCCGTGCGTCTTTTGGGTTGGTCTCCTACGTCTTGTTCTGACCACCGCGAGAGCTTTTGCGCCACCGATGGCTTTACTGACCGGACGTTTCAGGCTCATTTCACCAAACGCGAGAAGGAATCCGGACGAGATAGTGACCTACATTGTGCTGCCATCTTTACTTTCACCCTCAGCGCAAGCGGCACCAGGGCTGGGAGATTTGCATAACGCAGGGATTATGATGACACACGTTGGCTGGAGTTGTTGTGCGAGCGGCGCACAGCTGACCCGGGACCAGCGGCGGGGCGGCTCTGCTCTTCTGGGGGCTATGGGAAAAGCTTGGGTGTTGGAGAGGAAAATGCCACCGATTCCACCCCGTGGGCCGGAGAGAAACACGCAGGCTATTTAGTCAGAAAGTGATCAACGCTCCCTCTGTGAGCGGCCGGCCCGTCTGTGGCATTTTGATCTCTGCCAACCGCGGGATGGGACACGGTGTCCCACAGATAGAGGGAGTTGTTGTGTATCACTTGTGGCGACGGTAGTGACATCATTTCTTAGAACTGATGTTAATCCTGATTCAGGATTTGCTGTTGCCACACTTTACGCAGAACTAAAGGACGTTTCCGTGCTTTTAAAGGCAGGTTTATCCACATGAACTTCAGAAATACTTTTCAGGGAAGGAGTTCAAAGACAGCTTCATTGTAATGTCACTGACATACTGCATTATAATGGATTTGTAGTTCATTCCAGTTAATATGGGTCTTACTTTTCGTTTCCACCATCATTTCTATGGCTTATGATAGTTTCAGATCAGATCTATATCTAAGATTCCTCTGTTTACAATGAATGGTAGAAACTCAACACTTAACACTGGTTTAAAACCAGTATGACTGGCTGACCACTTCATCTTACTGGTGGGACCTTGTTCCCAGAGCTCAGCAGTTTTCCTTCTCAGCACAGTGCTACATCATCACTGATAGAAATAAACTTAAAAAAATGAAGCGGCGAGCTATTTTCTTTCTCTTAAACTTGATGCATAATTGCTAATGGTAGAGGGTCACCATCAGAGGTCACTCCAGCGGGTTGACTAAATGATTGAGCGGGAGTGCTCTGGAGACACGCGTACTCGTGCCCCCCGCCATCCAGTTGTGAATAGAAGAGCTTTGCTGCTCAGCTGTGAGGAGGCCGAAATCTCCGGGGACCCATGCCTGTCCATTAGTGTCACGGCGCTGTGAGTGTTTCTCCCCAATCAGCCCGTCGCACACACGAACACAGCACGCTGACATCGGCTGGAACCTCCTTGTCACAAGCGTGTTCGTCTCATTTTGGGACTGATGAGCGCCTCATTAGAAGGAGCCCCCCATCTGCACCCCTTTGTCATGGCTGCATGAACACAAGTATGCAGGGGCCTTTGAGCGCATGGAAAAAAGGACATACGTGTCCATCTCTCTCTGTCTCATTCTTGCGTGTGGGTGCAATTAGGTTTTCACCCTCAGTTAGGCAGCAACTCTAATGGGGATCCGCGCCACACCGCTGCAACTGTTGATGTTAAACAACCCCGGACATGTATTATATCATCATGAGTGGATGGTGACAGCTGACTGTTAAAATGGATATGAGGTGATGTATGTGTTGCTCACAGACAAGACTCTGACGCGGAATTATTCACATATTTTTTGTGTGGTGTGCTGCAGCGCCACAGCTTCCGTTATCTGCGCTGAGGATCAGTAGATTCATTGATTAGTAATTTGAGAAACTTCATGAAATCCTGCCGATAACTGATTAATAATTGAAGCCCTTTCTTATCCTCCTCAGTGTCTTTTGTCTGCTTTAAATCTTTATAAAATTGACTTTTGAAATTGTTGCTGTTAAAACGAGAAATTCATTCTCAATGAATAAAAAAGACATTTAGACACAGCCCTACTCATTTAAAGAGAGCAAAACTGTCAAAAACTGTCAAAGTGCCCTGCTCATAAAATTATGAGAAGATTTACTGTTTTTTGATTTTGGTTTGGAGAAAGGTAAAAACCAGGCATGACTCTTTCACCTTAAGGTTCCCTTAGACCGTTTAAATGTCAACTTGGCCTCTGGAAAACCTCAAAGGACGTCCCTGTACTATTAAGAAAATGTAGGAAAATAATCTGCCTATTCTTTGATATTAAAGAAAAGTGTCATTTTGTGTAGCAGCAACTAGTTAGAGTTACGTTCAGTTACTAAAGGGTGGGCAGAGGGTGAATGAGTAGAGGTCAGTGCAGGTGTCCCTGAACGCCTCACTGTGATTGAATCATTACACCAGAGCTTCACAGCGTGACTGTCATCAGGCTCCGTCACTGGAGGATGCGCAGGGAGCGCTGCTGCCCTCCTCGCCGGGTTATTGCAACCCCTTGGTGAGTACAAAGAATTTAGAGATGCTCTTTTCTCTTCAAACCCACTGCCAGGGAGCGGCAGCAATTGATCCCCCTGTTTGAAGAGAGGCTTTGGGATAATGGAGTGTAGTGTTGTGGTGGGTTTTATGTCTCCGTCCCCCCCCCCGCCCCCCTCCCCGGTGGATCACCTGACAGGTTAACTCACTCTGTATACCGACTCGCGTTTGGGGACCTGAAAGGTAAGAAAAAAAATGCTGATGAGAAGTGGCATGTGTGCACAGAGCTTCTTTTTTTTTTTTCTTCTTTCTTTCTTTCTGGATTCATCATCAGATGCTTGGCTGTCTGTCTTCCTCTGGAGGAAGTGGAGGAAGGGAAAGTAAAAGTGGGAGGAGGGTTTTGAAGCTTTCACAATGGGGGGGAGGAGGGGTGGATCATGTACCTCAGCGGATGGCTGAGAAGCGGCAGGCGGAACAAAGGACGTCTGTTTTCTCCGTCTGTACTGCCGGGGCGGCTGTTGTAGCCTCTTTCTTGACAGTGTAGGGGGGGGTGACGCAGGGTTATGCCCCGGGACGTCCACAATAGAGCCCTCGGGTGTTGGAGTCTCCGCCGCTGAACACCGCTGCTGCCACCGAGAGCCTCGGCCCTGTGGTGGCTCTGGCCAACTTTGGAAGGGCAGCAGATGTTGGAGGAGTAGTCGGTGGCCCGGTGGCACCGCATAACAGGGACCAGTGCTTCCCTTTCCTGTCCCGAAAAAACCAACGGGAGGTGGGCATTGCTCCACTGGCGTGGTGTGGGCTGGCCGAAATGACAGGGAATTTGGGAAGAATGGGTTCTTGAATGCTTTTTTAGTCTCTTTTTAGCCTCCGTCCTAGTTGCAAAAAAGCTCGAGTATAAACTGCACATCCCACCCTCTGTTGGCACAGCGATGGGGCCTACTCGTGTTGTCTAATAGCCCTGCAAATGTATTCTCATTCCCATTCGCATTGGACGTGTAAAGAAAGTGCTCTGCCAAGAAATCCAGCAAAAGCCTCCGCACTCTTACCAGCCCCGCTGCCGACCGTTACGTCTCACCAACCTGTCGGCAAAAGGGGGGCCTGCAGAGATTTAGGCAGAGCGGAGGCGCAGATTATCTTTGTTGCCCCAGCACATGACGCAACAGTGGCTGAATCCACAGGAAAGAAGGAGACACTTCGCTGTCAGCTCATGAATAAAGTCGACATGGAAACACAAAGTGGCTTTGCCATGGTTGGGGAGGCTCGCTGACCCCGAGCTCTTATTTAGGCCAGGGCCCTCTAATGCCCTCACCCTCTGCTCCACCCTCTACCCCCTCCCACACCCTGGCGGAGGGTAAGACACCATGTTCGCAGCTCGGCAGCCCCCAGTGAAGGGCCCTTAATCCAAGTGGGATGACAGCTTGGCTCGGGATGCTGTTTCTGTGGCGCTGAGACCAATGGGCTTTTCTTTCCCCCCTTTTTTTTTTTCATCCTTTAAACCCCCCCCAAAACACAGCCACAGGAATCCTGGGAAAAAAATTCTCCCGGGGGGAAATAAAGGAATGGGATGGTAAACAAATTCAAGTGTAGATCTGAGATTCCTCCGTTTACCCAAATAGAAATGGGCACCTCCTATGAGATAACAAAAGCAACATGTAGTTGTGTACACAACATAATCTATACCCAGATAATCTTTGTCCGAGCTTCAAAATGATGAGGGAGGATTGAGGTCAGGAAACCATTAGAATCATACATTTTGGTGCCACGTTCGAAACGAATCCCTCGTACCTCTTTTACACCAATCAGCTGAGCGATCCAGAGATCACATGAGAAGAGGTCCCAGTTGAATATTAGAGACAGTATGAGAAAGTCATTCATCAAATGAAAACATCTGTGGAAAGAAAAATCGGAAAATCTGCACATTTAATAAACTGAGTGAAATATACAGATTATGGTCTGTTTGATGTCTTTCTAAAGATTAGATGTTCTTTTTTATGAGTGTTGGTTCAGGCATAAGATCATCAATCGTCTTCTGCACTGGCCACATTTACTTATTTCTCATGTTATATATTGAAGTTGAAGAACACATTGGCAAAATAATCGACGATGATTAAATTAGTATTACTAGTAGTCCTAGACATGTTACACGATCAGATGACACGTTTTTGATCCGTTATAGTGTAATGAAAAAACGCTCTTCAAACAGACCTATTGTATAAAATAATAGCGATGAACTCTGCTTTATGTGTGCCATGTTGAATTATCATCCCATTCTCTGCCCTCACACAAAAACAGAGGACTAAGCAAATATGGGCATTCTCAGGTCTCCCTTTATATCCTGCACATCATGTTTCATTCGCCATGAAAACGGAATTGTCTTTACATTTAATTCAATAAGCCAAACGTAAAGACAACCTCCCATTAGGCGGACGACGCGCCGGCCCCAGCGCGGCAGAGTCATTTAAGGATCGAAGGGCGAGCAACGGAATAGCAATAAGTATAATCTCCTCGAGGTCAGTACTTTGCTGGTTTCCCAGCACTGGGCGTCTTTAGAAGCAGGAGGAATGTAATTGTCGCACAGATAACTCCTTGGCCGTGGGCTAACGGGGGGCCTGGAGCGGCTGGGAGGAGGGAGAGGCCCGGACAAATGGCAACTTCATTTATCAGGATCTCCTCTGAGGCCGGCTGGCCTGATAACCCCATCAAATGTCTCGTGTGGCTGAGAGCTGTCTGGGCCAACACTGGGCTCAGTCTATGTGGAAATATCAATGAATCCTTGTCGTTGCGCTTTGGTTTACAGCCAAGGCCCTGTGGTGTTGATGAAAAGTCTCACAGAGACGAGGACACTAATATTCTTTTTGGTTTTTTTGGACATGTAGACTGATCTGATCCATCTTTTCCGTGTGCTCCGGTTTCTGTATACTTTGACTCACAATTGCGCTATTGTGTACGGCGGCCCCGGTGCTGAATGCCGTTCCTTATATTGGTTTTAGTTGGTATTGTGCTGGCAAAGGATGAAAAGACTGTGGGCTGAAGGAGACCTAATGCTCGGGGTCTTCAGGGTTGGCTGGTTTTTTTTTCGGGCCTCTCGGGACCAAAGGCACAATGACCACATCTCTCCATGACTGGAGCCGTGGTGGACATTAGACTCAAAGGGGTTACTGCGTGACAGAGAGCACGCCTCCGTAGGTCCAGGGAGGAGGAAAATGGGACACTCTCACTCACTGCACATTTGTGGTGTGTCGCAGAGATGGAATTCGGTACCCTGATTGTGGTTGACATTTATAGGTTTGCGGAGAGAGTCAAGGGCCCCTTTAGATATTCGCCGCTGCGTTCATGAGATGTGATTTGAGTGTAATAACAGATGGGATTGTTAAGCCACAGAGAGACTGCCGTGCTCGCTCCTGGCGCATTTGCATTTCTATCTGAGCTAAAACTAAATTCGCATCTGAGGCTCTTACGTTATTGTTAAAACCACTGCCTGGGTAAGGCACTGCCATTTTAAACGACTGTGGTGAAAATCGCGGTTTCATTTCTGTCGCCAGCCTCCGACATCATGATATGCACGAGGCATCGTTATATTATACAATTTTATAATCATAGCTTTTAGCCATTTCATTTGAATAAAGGAGCAGTCTCTGCCCTGAGAGCAGATTATAAACCGATCTGTGACACTGTACGTATCTCTCTCTCTCTCCCTTTTTTCCTCATTATTTCTTTGACTTTCCGACCCTCTTCCTCCTATATCGTTCTTGATGTATATTTCATTTCTCCATTTTCTAACCTTTGCCCCTCTGTGAGGCTGGACTGGGTGGCTAGTTGTAAATGCATTATTAAACATGTGTGTTAAGTATTTCTTTAGTTAAGTTAAGTTATGGCAACTTTCAAAAACTCAAGAAACTAAATTCTCAGAAAGAGTTTTTTTCATTTGTTTGAATTGGTTGCAAAGATCCTACGTATTTCTAGCGTCACATCTCGTTGTAAAACCGAAAGGCAAGCTAAAGCATCCATTCTATCCTTCTTTACGTCGCAATTTTTTCGTTTTTTCCAACACTGCTTTTAAATGTAGACGCTGTTCACATGTATGCAGCCTAATCAGAGCAGAAGAAAGGAGCTACACGGAGGTCGGTCTGATTGGATTCTCCACGGTCACCAGCGGTGAAAAACGTCTAATTAAGCCTTGGGTGATGCAAGTCAAAGTCCCCAGGATTACCCCAAAACCCAACCCTGGGAGAGAGTGATAACCAGACTCCCATAATCTGAAGTGAGGGTTGAGTGGAGAGAGAGAGAGAGAGGGGGGGGGGGGGGGGGGGGGGGGGGGAAGGGGGGGGGGGGTGGTGATGAAATCCATGCAAACTCAATTCTGATGTCAGCATAGGTTCGGTTGCGTGTCTCGCCTGCCCCTCCGGCCCCCTGAAACATTGATATCAGATGAATTTCAGTTTGAATCCCACATCACAGTTTGGAGTCTGTGGCAAGTATCAACACCGCGGCAGCAAATCGTGCACGTCACGTCAGTGTGTTTTGGTGAGATAATGATAAGAAAAAAAAAAAAAAATCATGGCAGAGTTTCCCCCCGCACTTTGAAGTCAAATTAAGAGTGTGTCTTTATGGGTGGAAACAACAGACAGATTAAAGAAGAGAGGTTTACCCCCCCTCCCCCTCCCCCCTCATCAAATCTCCCTTTTCAGACAATACAAAACCCAACAAAGTATCTTCCCCATTGTCCAAACTTTAGGATGTGGGTTGGGTGTTTGCTCCGAATTTTGTGGTTTGCTTTTCACTTGCTCCCTTTTTTTGTTTGAGTCAAAGTACACGTTTACCGTGGTCATTGCTATTTAACAGCCCCCTTGAAAGAGTCGGTCTGTGAGGAGAAGAACGCACAACGGGAGGCCGCCATTGATCAGGTATCTGCCTATGGGAGGTAGAGATGAAGGGAGGCTGAAGGTGAGGAGGGGCCGAGCGGGTCAGGGTGGGGTGAAATTGGGGGGGAATAGCGTGTGACCCGGACATGCACTCCTTGTTCGCCAGGATGCAGCAGATTCTGAAATATGGCTCTCCCCTCTTTTGATCCTGGAAACAATGCACCTGCTGGAGGCCTGTGGACACGTCCTCTCTGCATGTGTCCTTTCCCCATCTCGCCGAGGTATCGCTGACCTGTGCTCATGGTGCCTTCTCGTATGATTTGCCTGAGCGTCATTTTATTTTCTAGTAGTAGTAGCTTCTCTTTTTTTTTTTGTATCACCGCAAGAGTTTGCAGGCGCTTGTCACCTCTTCACGCCATGCTCGCGGGATTCAATTGTATGTGAGTTGTGCATCAAAGTGCAACCAGAGTGAGAGCTGAAAAAAAAAAAAAAAAAGGCCCTTTGGCCTCAAACAAAACAAAAGCTCACCCCAGAATTACGGAATTAGTTTCACCCGCTCTGTTTATATAAGTTGTGATTCAGCTGAAATGGGATTTGGGATGTGAGTTTTTGAATGGAAGCTGTGTTTTGGCAGCAGCGACGGGGCCGCGACCTTCACAGCCCGGTTGAATTAATTCCTTCCAAATGGCTGGCTCAAAGAATGGAAAAGGGGAGCCGGACCAAAAACCTACTGCTAACCATGATGGAGGCCTATTTTGAACCCTAATGCCTCGTGAAACCATCCCTTTTTTTATTCCTGTGACTCATATTGTGTGGCATTGATGCGTGAGGGAGTAGGTGGCCACACGGAAAAACACCCAAGGACAGCTCGTCATAGCTCTTCACTGTGATTGACACGCCACTACCTTTTTTCCCATCAGGCACGGTCTGAGGGTATAAACGTGGCTCTTTTACATAACACTGGACAATTGCATGCCTAACCTCGGTTATTCACCACCGGGCCTCTGCCAATTCAGACCGGAGCAACCTCAACATATCTGTGTTTTGTAATGCAAAAATTGGCAGACCATGAGGCATGCGCTTGATATGGTAATAGGGGTGGAAAACTGTGTTTTGAGCGTTGATTTTATGTTTTGCCAAAGCTGGCTGCTTAAAATAAAATAAAGTTGGATTGTTTTTGGACGGATCTTTAATATGACAAATGAGGTTGATGTATATAGTCATTTATATCAATATATATTTTTCAATTTTTTTGTACTGACTTGGTTTCTCCAGAGTCTCAGTGATTGAAGGTTTCTCACATGGCATATGGAGGAGAGTGCTAAAGTGGTACAATCATTATAGCAGAATATATCATCATAGACTTCAATTAGATGATTCAGAGTAAATTAATCAATAGTGTATTGATCATCAGCTCATGGCGCTGTACAACGGCCTCTGAAATAGGAATATCTTTGCATTTTGACTGTAGGTTGGACAAAACATTACATTTCAATGAGTCATATACCGTATAACCGGGATATTCTTCCGGCCCTAATGAGAACATCTCCTGCCTCTGCTCTCATCACTATCACTGTGCTGATCAGATGTTTTGAAGTGGAACAGTCACGCATGGATAGTTATTTTCCAAGCTTTCATCACGCGTCGCGATGATCAGCCTCCGGCCGTCACCATGGCAACGTGTCGTTTAAATACAACTCCAGATAACTTATTATTTATACACACGGGCAAATGGATATAGCTTCTGCCGTGGTTGCCGTGCCGATTTTTCCCTTTACGACGCCTTCACCCCATGTCTGACTGGGAAAGGTTTCTGGGACCAGAAGCAGGACGACGATTTCCAAAACTGTGGACGAACACACATGTGACGCTGGATTGCATTTCCTCCCCGCGGATTCACACGGGGGCCTCTCTCCGCCGCGCTGAGTGCAGGGGCGCTGCACTAAATGTTTAATGGAGAGTTAAGGAGCGTCCTCCGTCTCTGTTCCCACCTGGCCCGGCTCCAGTGCTCACTGCAGCACTCTGACCCACTACACTGCTGCATTCAGCCCCGGACACAGGGCCTCATGGAGCCCCTTTTTAAAGCGCCACTGACGTGGTGCGCTATATTGACTAGTTTGTGCTGCTCTGTCTCCTGTTCTCCAACTCGGTCTCGGACTGTAAAGTTCCTCTGTCACTGGTGTTTTTATTTTCCCAGCTCGGCCTGCTTCTTCTTTTTTTTTTTTTTTTTTTTTAGGACCTCTGTGTCGGAGCAGCGTGCAGTTCGTCCGAACACCACCCACCGGTCCGCGTACCCCGGTCAAAGCCTCTGCATTTTTTCCGGGGTGCAACGCTGGCCCCCGTCCTTTCAATGGCTCTTTCACAGCGCACTCGGCGACAATGCATTTTTTTCCCCTCGCCATGCCATAAAGCAGATGCTGTATTATAAGAACACAATGCCCGGCCCATCCGAAACTGTTTTACATGTGAAAGGCACACCGGGATCAGGATGCCTGCCACCGTGTGGGGCTTTTTGACTTGCCACTCTATAATGAGTACACGCTGGAAGGAAAAAGGAGCTGGCGGCTTTAACTGGCATTGTGATCACTGCATAGAGAGAGGAAACGCACTATAAAGTGCTGATCCTGGCATTCCTTCCACCCAAGGCCTTTTTATATGAACAAGAATGAGGAGATTACTGTGACGTCAGCGGTGGCGCTCGTCAGCGGTCGCGCCCGCAACGTAAACAGGCAGGACAGCTGTAGTTTAAATATTGGTCCTCCTCCGAGAAAAATGTACAGGGACACATGGTTGAATTCGAACACAAATAATTGGGGTGGTTTCCCCCGGCCACAGACTCTGACCTTAAATGCAGCAGGTGTCCACTCGACTCTGATCCTCTCAGACCTCGCTCTCGGAAAGTCAACGCATCGAGGCCTTAAAAAAAGCGCCGGTGAAAGGAGCTCGACTGGAGAGGCTTAACCCGTCGGAACAGAAAAGCCCTGCGGTGGAATGATTAGCTTTCTTTGTGTGTGTTGTGCGTTACCTGTCCTCTCGTGTGGTGTCGTTTGTTCTCGGGGAGTTGAAGAGGCTTCCGGAGTTGTCCGCCCTCGGGGCTTGTTGCACGGCGTACTTCCCGAAACCGCATCCCTTATTAAAGAAGAAGAAGGAAAAACAAAACAATTTAAAACAGGGTTGAACCTGAAGTGCAGGTTGACTTACTGGAAGTCTGTCAACGAGACTATTAACTACTAATTGAGCAGTCAAGCGAGCGGGGACCTTGACAGGCTCCAGTTAGCAGACCCGGCGGCCTGGTTGGTCAGTCACCCCTTCACACACACACACACACACACACACAGATACTCGATTTCAGGCCTTAGGAGGACCTGCTGGAGACGGGCAGCACTCAGACCTCCTCGTCCGTGGCCCTCCTCGCATCACTCAGAGGGCTTATCCTCTCTGACAAGAGCCCTCACAGGTCTCCGGCTGGTCATGTCAAGGACACACATCCATCATGTCAAGAGTCTGAAGAAATGGCAGCAGCCCCGGACACGAGACGGAGACATGTTTAAGCACATTAGCCCAACTCTTTAGTCCCAACCATCAAGGTTTCAGGATTTCAAGGACTTCACCGTGGGAACCGTGGAGGGAAGCGTCAGTGGGTGGGTAGACCAATTGTTTAATGTGATTTCTGCCTGGGTCGCAGATTGATGGCACTGCAGGTGAATGTCGGAGGGAGGTAAACCGGAAACTTCTGGTTCAAGGTCTCGTCTTGGCGCCGTTAAGCCTCTCCTCCTGCTACCATCTATATTATAATAACTTATTCCGGCATCTGTCCCATCTTGTTTTATTATTTCCCTGAGGAGTGCAGGGTGTGTTGTACTCCCGGAATGTTTTACCATATAAAGCAACACAGTTGTGTAGGACTAAGCGTGCAGCACGGATACCGGAGCAACGATATCACTGGGAGAAGTCAGTAGCCGCAAATGTCGTCTCCGCAGCATTTCTCCGCGGCGTCTTTCGCGTCCACAGAGCCCCTTGCCTTTGACACGGCGCATTCAGCCACAGCTTGTCTGTCAGTTTCATTTTGTCATTAATTTATTCATTTAAGCAGCGGCAGCCACATTCAGAGACAATGGCGCACAAGCTTTGAGTTGAATTAACCCCGATGATTATGCAGATTTGGGGAAAGAAAGGGCCCAATTGTTACTCACTTCTTCAAATTCCAGCCCCCTCCTGTGCTCGACATCCAAGTGAATAAATCAGTCGGCCCCAGGAAAATATTCAGTCGTCCCCTCTTCAGGATCCTCTCGGAACAACAGGGTTGCGCTGCGTTATTTGCGTGAGGACATTATCCTCCGAGGTCAGTCTTTCTTGTTTATGCTTGGCATCTCCAGTGGCTTTTCGCGGTGTCCTTAATCTAATGGAAGCATGTATCCACAGCGAGTGCATTATCCTCCGCTGGCGGAGCAGGGGATCCATTTTCTCAAAACATTTTAAAAGGCATCCGCTTTAAGTGTTTCCAATAAAGGCCTGGTTTAAAGTGCTAATGGGTCGCACGATCAATACGCAAGCTTTTCCCCCTCTGTAAATACCATAGGTGGTCGGGCGCATTCACAAGAGTTGGATTGGCATCCATTGGGTGGGTCACCTGAATCCAGGCGCCAATTGAGCTGCAATTGGATGTTTATGGATCTAGTAGTTGGGGTTTGTTTCGTGTCACCAGGATGAGCTGCAACCTTCCGATCTCATCCACTTAAAACACAATTACTTGGTGTGAGTTGTCCTCCCGCCGCTGTATAATACAGAAAAAAATTAATATAGATTTCAATCACTTGATGAAGTGTAGATCCTGCGAGAGAGAGGCAATAAAAAAATAAAAAATAAATAAACCCACAGTTCAGATATTGACAGTGCGGATGTATTTATCGATTCGTGTGCAGTAACACGCAATAACATGTGCCACCTTCAAAGTTGTCTTTTCATTTTACCTGTCGGAGCAGGAAGTCTGATAAATTGCCTTTTATGGAAGCATGAAAGAGCGATTGATAATTTCCGTCATTTTTAGTGACATCAAGCCACTATTCAAAGGCAGCATATCAAAGCTCAGATCTCGTGTAACGACATCCGGCCTGCTCTCGTCGCACACTCGAGATGTAACGAGGTATCGACTGGATGTGGAAATACAACAATAACAGTGATCCATTTGCATCTTCACTCAGCTCCGCAAAAAAAAACAAAAAACAAACAAGCGCCTCTGAATATCTGCCTAATGTACAACCCAGAGGAGGAGATGAAAGCCTCACATAGCGTCTGCTGCTCCACCTGTCTCAGATGGAGGCTAATGATGGATCTCCAGGATAGGGAGCCCAGCCATGCTATTTCTAAGTATGGGAAAGCTCCATTCCAAGATAGAGTCTCCTCGTTGTCTGTGTTTACGTTGAGTTTTGAGTTTAGCCGAGGTCGCGCGTGCTGTGATGATGCAGAGTCTAATCATAGTTCTCCCCAGTGTTATGGTGTGTTCCCACTGTTTACACAAGACTTCTGCCCGGACCTAAATGCTGTCGCTTACTCAAAGACATCCTGTGTCGACTGTTTTTGTGTGTGTGTGTGTGTGTGTGTGCTTGTGTGTGTGTGTGCGCTTGTGTGTGTGTGTGTGCTTGTGTGCGTGTTTGGGGATGTACAGAATTTGAGGGTGAATTATTGATGCAGTGTAAATTCAATCTGGCTCATGGCAGGTGTGCTGTGTGCTGTGTGTGTGTGTGTGTGTGTGTTTGTTCTGTTTGTGACACTCTGGCAGAGAGGAGGCAGGAGCAGGGATGTAATTAAAAGGCAGCACCGTCTGCAGCCCTGCCCGCACACTCAGCTATAGGCACAGTGTAGCCACACAGACACACACTCATGACGTCCGGAATGTTCGCATATACTGACACTCCACAGACTACCCTCATGCACCCTTCCTCTTCTTCTTCTTCTTCTTCTTCTTCTTCTTCTTCTTCTCAGTCTCAGATGAGCGGTACATTGTTTGTCTTTCTCTCTTCGCTCTCGCTCACTCCCAAACTTCCCAATGTGCCACACTCGAGCTGCGGCACCCTGTTGTTGTGCGGCGTGCAGACAAGCTGCCCCGAGACGACCAGTGCTATCATCCCTTTGTCCCTGTGCTGTCACCTGCACCAAAGAGCATGGAGTCCAGGAGGAGAGGGTTGGCAGGGAGAAATGGCAGCAGGGTGGATGGAGAGGTCTGGGGTGGGATGGCGCTGGTGGTCTCCCTCCACTGGCCCAGTTAGAAAAAAACAACCGTGGCTTCTTTAGAAAAGGCCATGCACTGATTCTTGTTTTGTATTACTCTTTATTTCTCAAATAGTGGTCTGGGCCTGTATTAACTGTACAACATCTCTTTGAATCAAAAATGCTTATATTAGTGACATCTCTATCTTTTTTTTTTGATCATATTTAAAACCAGGTATATTAGGGGTATTCACCACCTCTGCGTGTTGGATTGGTTTATTTGTCATGTTATGTGGTACATTTGCGGGTCTCTCCCTTTCGCTCTCTCTGTACCGTTTGACAGGATTCTTGTGTAGGTGATAAAAACAGACCGGTGGTGTCTTGTCCCTTGTGGGCCATAGAAGAGCAACCTTTTAGAAGTAGGAGCTGTGCATTTTGTCTGGGCCCGTCGGAATCCTTCTGTTGGGAGCCGTTCCCCCCGTCGTGTTTGTTTGCGTTGCCTTGATGCAAGTTTCTTGTGCTGTCCATATAACCAAAAAATGTTTCTGTTAAAAAAAAAAAAAAAAAAAAAAGCAATATGTGACACAACATAACAAAAACACTAGAGTATAACGTGCACTTTATCCGTCATCACATAATATACACCATCGTGGGGTTGATGCTCAATGTCAAACATTTGCCCACTTGCCTTGTAGGAATGTACACTCGTCTCTCTGCCCGCAAAAGCCCACGCACACGCGCACACACACACATATATACTGTACATATATATATATACACACGCACACTCACAGCAGCACACTAGCCCACACCTCCGCACCATCACTGTCGTCTTCCCTGCTGCTCCTCTCATTTGCTCCTGCCTTTGGCACATCTTCTTTCACTTTTTTATTTCACGTGTCTCCCTCCCTCATTTTTATCTCAGCACCGGCAGCAAGCGTGTGTACGTGCGTGCGTGCGTGCGTGTGTGTGTGTGTGTGTATACCCCGTCTGCTGTAGGAAGGCTGATTAAACTCTTCGGGCGCTGAACCACTGACCGCCCCGCCCTGCCAGCTGCCTGTGGTTGGGTTCCCTCATATCAAAGTTATTATTTCATAGGGAAATCTGTGAGCTGTGTGGGTATTAGGCCATCATCAGAGTTTTTTTTTATTTTTTATTTCTTTGCCTTTCACTCGCTGTGCGCAATATGGATTCCACATCAAAGGTGGAGCAGGAGTCAAAAGATCAGATTGTCATTCATTGTCACAAGAAAGCTCCTAATTATGTGTTTGTACAAAAGAGGAAAACCGCCGCACGAGATGCCTCTGCTGTGAAGCCGGCGCTTCAAGGTTTTTTTTCTCTCGGCGTTCTCGCTGCCATATGTTTTCATCTCTTTAGAGGAAAATAGTTGTTTGTCTGAGAGGAACCTTCCTCATATCCTTTCTCTGCTCCTTTGGCGCCACGGCGTAACGAAGCGATGCAAATCCATTAATGCTGTTTAGTCCATTGCACACCGGCTGATAAGTGTTTTTTCTTAGATTTTTACTCTCAGAGTGGGGATTTTGCTTTGAAGCTCTCTCTATTGGGTGCACGCTGAAACATCTCTGCAGCTACTTCATGGATCCTCATGAAATTTTCATCCGGCCCAAATTGCTGTTTATCTCACGCCGCAGAACACGTCTAAATACCTGCGAAACTCATGCGCACAGCTGTACTTTGCAATTCTGCAAATGTCAATTTGTTGACTTGCTGAACGGAGAGGACGATCATGACCGTGAGCCTGCTGACGTCAGCCTTTGCTCCAAACACGAGTGTGTCAGAGAGCGGCATTCAGAAGACAGAAGACAACACTCGGCCTTGTTTATCGGCTCCTAGAAATTGACAGCACCCCCGTGTCACGTCTGGTATGGCCTGTTTGTGTTTGTGTGCGTGGTTGTGTGCTCCTGAGAGGTTGTGGTTTGTCTTACGGAGACAGGTGGTGTGAGTGCTGGACACAGTCTGTGTGTGTGTGTGTGTGTGTGCGGGGGTGAGTGGGAGGAAGTGATGAAGAAGAAAAATCTCATTCCCCTCCTGCTGCACTCCAAAGATGCTTTCCTGGAGACACTGGGGCTCCATCCGCTGTAGTTGTGGTTGGCGAATGAAACAAATTACATGCAATTCAGGAATTTATGTTGGGCTGCAAACTCAAGATCAATTTTTTGTGTGTGTGTTCTTTTCCTGCTGTTTAATAAACCTTCAGTCCCGCCGTCGGGCCACTGTCAGTGTGTAATGCGTCAGCCGGGCGAGTTGTTTGTGCTTATGGCTGCGGTGTTGCCGGCAGTAATGAACAGCCTGCATGACGCACCCCCATGCCGCATCGATCCCACACTCGCACACAGACGGTGGATGGAAATTGGTCCTGGTGGGGGAAAGCAAAAAGGAGGTGCACACATGCCTACACCTTCTGTGGACACATATGGGAGCAGGGGCCGGCGCACGCGTACATACTGAGAGAGCACTGTGAGAGTGCGTGCGCGCGCGTGTGTGTGTGTGCGCGCAAGCGTGTGTGTTTATTGACGTTTGTGGATGCTCGGTGGACCGAGCATGATCTTCTTATTGGTGGCGGTATGGAGGGAGCATATAGAGCCGGCCTGCTTTCTCTCTCCCTCTGTCTTCGCTGCAGAAATCACTTGGATCTCTTCCACCTCCCCTCACCAGGTCTTCAGCTGGGGCTCTCTGCAGATGGAGGCCCGCCCCATGCACACACTCACAGCTTTATTAAAACATGAATGGTTGCCATGTTGCAATATACTGTATGGATATTGTCGGCAAGTCACTTAAAGTCACTGGTGCCTACATGGTGAGCTAACAATAGTCTTGAAATGGAAAAAAATTTGCTTTATTACGCCGTCCGCTGTTCGTTTGTAGTGTTATTATCGCTCACACAAAATGAATTTCTAAATACCGTGAACCCAGCAACATTGCCACAATAAAGTCATGACCAAACATGTTGTGTACAAGATAACAGTTTTATCCCCAGTGGAAATATCATTAATAATTCTGCCTCGCACAGTGCAGCTGTGCAAAAACACAAACAACAGCGTGGACGGACAACACAAACAAATCTAAAGCAAACCGCTGGGAACAGTGCAGTCAAGAAACAAATATTGTTTAACCAAAAACATATTTTTAATCTTTTTAGTTCTTCTACGATACCAAGCAAATCATGTCCAAATAATGGGGTGGCCAAGCCGGAAAGGGAAAAAAAAAACAATATCATCATTTATTTAGACTTCAGTTTTGTATGTGAAGTCGTGGACTCTGCGCAGCGACATACACAACAAATGGGTTAAAAGGACCAACAAACGCAAACACTCAAGCAGGTGATAAGCAAACAGCAGGTCGGGAGAAAACAAAAGGGGGACGGTAAAGCCGTCACATAAACGTCCGTCACTGACGTGTGGCCTTTCCTGCTTTAGCTGTGACATAAATGCTGTAGTCTAGGTTTGGATTATTTTGAGAACTCTTTGCTTGTCTACTACCGGATTGTTGATCTGACAGCTACTGGACTTATTTTTGGCCGTACGTTTTGTAGAGTACCACCCCCTTATAAATTGCTGGGCCATTTCCCTGAGCCCTGAATCAGCTCTGACATCCCCCACATGTGTTGAATGATTCTTTTAGATGTGCTTTGGGTGCAACGGCTGACCAAACAGGCCATAGTACAGATAGGATATGAATTGGGTACACTTGGTGCCAGACTGCATTGATGAAGAATATCATAACAGGAAAATAGCAACAAGCTTGGGTGAGAGGGACACGTCTATACATGTCTGCACAGACCTATTAAATCAGCTGATGTATTTGATAAAAAAAAACTATATTGTCTGGATTGTTGTTTCATGCCCTGCTGTGTCTTTTTTGTGATTTTTCACAAAAGCGTTGGACTATGAGAGTGCACTGTTTTAATGAATACAAAAAATAGACTAAAACTAATAAGAATAAACCAGAGTTAATGACTAATAGTGTGCATCGCAGAAACAGAATGAATGGCTGGGAACATTTAGTGTAAAAATTAAAAGAAATGGCTGCTTCCCTAGCGCCTGTTAATTCAAACTATTGTGTGTTTCGAATTGTGCCACCGAGGATCTTTGCGTTAAAAAGAAATACGACACATGACACCGCAGGTCCTTAACCTCAGGGACGGGCCGCTGCTTGTGTGTGCTAAATCTCTTCTATTCTAGCCTTTCTTTGTGTTTTTTACTGCGCTCTCTCTCTCCCCCTGTCCTTTTCTTTTTCTCTCCATCGTCCGGCCTGTTGTCTGTGAGCGTGTTAACACTCCAGCCCTGTCAGTGAGCCTCATGGCACCATGGAAACCAGTCACAGCGTTCCCTGTGAGTGTGTGTCTTTGCAGATGTGTGCGTGTGTGGCGGTGGCTCACTGTGTGTTTGTGTGTTGATGGGCGGGATCGGGGTCTTGTTTAGCTTCCAAAAGCGGAGGAGAGGTCGCGGCCGTCCCTGTGGGCCTCTTGCTGTAATTCATGTAAATTCCCTTAAGACCTGGGCCTGCTTTGTTTTCCTCATTGTGCCCCAAACTGAATCTGATGCCTGTGTCATCAATGCTGCTCCATGCCATGTTAATGTCCCGTTTCCCCTCCTTGTGAAATTCCGTCACCGTGCTCCTTTGACGGTTCGGCACGCATCTCGAGTTATCGCGGCGCTGCTGCGGGAAACCTCCGACACCAGACTGCTTATTACGAGTTAACAAGGGTAAAATTGACACAGACATGGATGAGGACAAAGTGAAGTGAAGTGATTGCCCGAGGAGAGTGCCTCCGTCTCGTCAAGTCATTGTCACGGTTGGTTTCTTGATTGAGAATCAAATTTCAAACTATTACTGATTCGATGTGACCCCTTTAGAATAATACGGGTTAGGATTACTCAAACAAACAAGCTTTGAGAATCCCGTGTAAGAATGTGTCAGCAGCAAGCGCGAGAGACCTAAATCATCCATACTTGTTATTTCATTTTGTCTCTCTGACAGCTCCACGCCCCCCCCCTCCACACACACACACACACTGCCTCGATAGCCTTTTGAACCCAGCCCCTTATTCTCTTCACGAGCCAATCATATTTCACTGCCCATTCACATTTGTCAATAGACAACTCAAAAGGAGCTCTCATCACGAACACCCACTGACTGACGAATGCATACACGCACGCACGCAAACACACACACACACACGCACACACGCGCAGGGCGGCATGCAGTTTCTAGTTAGGAGGGCTTGGTCTAGACCACAGCGTGAACTTTGTTCTGTTAAAAGTTGCCATTGAAATATGCAGTTGCCATTGAAATATTGTTCTTCCATTGGTGTGGTGACAAAGAGGAGGGAGGGTGCCAGTTCTATCCCAGTGTGAGTCTGAAGGAGCAATGGGCCGTCGGGGGATCGCCCAGTGTCTCGACTCAACAGGGTCAGTGTGCAGAAATAATGGCCATTAAACTTGGTCCATCACGCCCCCTCTGCTCAATGAAATATGTCCCTTTCACTCATTTCATGCCATAATCTATACACCTCGTCGCCATCCATCATCTCTGAAAGACGTCCGCCGCCGTGAATGCTTTTTATTTATGATACATTTTTTTTTAAATTAATGGTTTCTCCGGCAGCGACTCAAGATGCTGAGAAAGCCGAAACCTGCTGAGTTATGTTTGCAAAGAACCCCGAAGGCCGCGGTTGCTCATTAGCAAATGAAGGTGGAATTCCAGCGCCGAGGTTTTACTCGGGGGGTCTCCCGACCACCTATGTGGCCCGAGAGGGTCTCGAGGCTCGCGGGGTTTCAACGCGGTACGTGGGTGGAAATCATATACTCGCAGTGGCGTGTAACAATGAGCATGTTGTGGAGCCATTGAGCGCGTCGCCACTGGTGCAGACAGAAGTCATACGGCATTGTGGGGATTAGTAAGTGGTTATGCCCAAAACGTCAGGGAACACTACACCGGCGGAGACAAAACGAGCAAAAGTGCCGAAACCGCAATGCAAAATACGCCGCGAGGAGCAAAACATCTGGATGCATTATCCGTATAAAGCAAATGGATGGAGTTTTAGCTAGGATATTTAATGTTAAATGGTCCCGCCAACTTAAGGCCCAGGTGGTGTCACCACCCAAACAGGTTGGAAAATGACTGCTTTACAATATATCACATATTCTAAGCTCGCCCTGTTCTTTTGTTGGTAAAACATACATGGACAAGCCCAGTACTCCACCTAAGTTAATGCTTTGGGTTACATTCCTCCACTCAGATTGTAAAACTCCGAGATGATTTTTTCTTTTGCTCTCCCTTCACACCGGAGTCTCAATCATTGTTCGCTTTTGACGGACAATGGTCTTTGAAGCAGATCATGTTACATTTTCCGTGCTTTTGTGGCGATGGGGACATTATTTAGGGCCCGGGCCCAGAGAATAGTGACTCTTTCAGACCATTGTCTCCGTGTGCAACCGTAGCTAACGGATGCCAAAAGACCTCTCTCACGTCTATTCTTTAAAAAAAAAAAGGGGGGGGGGGCGCGGGGGGGCGCAATAACACCACGGAGAGGAGTCGGCAGTAAATAACAAGCCACTCCTCACCGAGTCAACCAGATTAGATTGCACGGGGACATCTGTTGAGCGTAGGTGAGCACTTTCTCTGGCTTTTTCTCACTGTATGGGAAAGGAAGTGTTCAGGATGTGCCTGAGGGCTCTTTCCTTTCTACTCCACCTCCACCCTCTATTGAACATCCAAAGCTGGCATTGGCACAATCGGCCGCGGCTGACAGTCATTTCCGTGCACTCTGTTGATTTCGACGTGTAATTATGGTGTCCGTTTTTTGGCATTTATGGTCTGCCAAATTCACAGAGCGGGATGTTGTGCTCTGTCGTCGTCCTCCGCCCGCTGGCGGATACGTCCCGTGGAGAACAAAATAACTTTCCGTCAAACATATATTTCAGGATCCCGGGACAAATGGGTTTAAAAATAAAAACCCGCCCGGTTAGTTTGTAGGTAAGTCGTTCATGTGATATCAGGAAATGTTTAACCCCTATTGTGGAGCAACAAAAGGTTGTTTTAATCCCACTGTGTGAGGGGAGGGAGGGTCAGGGGAGGGACGTGGGAGGAGGGGCGGTGGGTGTGTCGGGAGGGGGCGGGTTTGATTTTTTTTTTTTTTTTTTTGAGAGGGAATCGGCTCTCCTCTCTTTTACTGTCACTCAGTCACAGCAGACACATCCAGGAGCACGCAGCCGCTGGGATTAGGACTGAACCCAACTGTTCTCCAAAGGAGCGGATGCCCAAACACAACAGAGGGGATTTATTTTAATTTTTTCTACACGTACGGAGATAAAGGTGATGTATGCTCTATTTTGTTTGTTGGAAATATGAGATCTTAAAATCACCTGTTTTACTGCTGAGACACTAAATCCGTGAGTTAAATCGGGGTCACAAGTTCAATTTATGTTGAAGATATCTATTAAGGAAAAAAACGAATATTTCTAAAATTGCAATCTGTTCCTCTCCCTAATTCGAATTTTCTTAATTTTTTGAACTGTTTGTCTGAAAAAACAAGACATTTTCACCCACGATTAATCGTTCCCAACTGAAACAATTGTTGATCAGTACGTGAGCCAACATACAAACAGAGCTTCTTGGAATTTTGGACAATTCTTTGGGGTATAAACTGTTTATGTGAAGAGATTTATTGAATACTCTGTATGGAATATCAGTATTTGACTTGCTGTCGCCTGTGAAGGCGAGGATGTTTCCGGCAGTGCGGTAACATTTCCTCATCAGACTTTTTCTCGAGTGAGACACCCATAAAGGTTTGTTTCATCTGACAGACAACTGGGCTATTTCCATTTTTATGGATTTAAATATCACTTTTCCGGCTCGTGCATAGCAACATGACGTCTTTATTATGCGGTTTATTCAGTTTCAGTGGCACAGCTCTGCCTCTGTGGGCAGTAAATTCATCATCGGGGATAAAAAGAACCTGTTCTGCCCCTAATTATTTCCCCCCATCTTCGGCGGTAACGATTTTTCGTCAGCAAGGTATCGTCCGCAGCCACTCTCCGCCTCTCATTAGCCAATAGTCTAAAATGAAACCCACAGGCCTCTTTGCCCGTGGCGCGCCCCCCCCCCCCCATTCTCCTGTGTGACGGTGCGCACACACACAAACACACACACCAGTATGCGCACACACACACACACACACACACACACACACACTCACACATCAAACCGACACAGCCCGCAGGAGAAAGGCAACAGTCTCATTAGAGAAACATGCAGCATCTCTCTTTCCTGGCATTATCTGCAGCGTTGCAAGGCTTTTTCAACCTGTGGACTTCACACTTTACTCCACTTGCATGCAAATGTTTCATATGGAAATGTACACCGGGTCCTTGGAGACAATTTACCCGCCATTTAGAGACAAAATCCGTTTTTAAGACACAATTAGCGTTGGGGTTTGGTGGTTTGTGATATCTGTCAGTGAGCTATTTTATGTTCCTGCTCTTTTTCCTCGCACGCTTTCACAGTGAGTGAGCCTGCAGGAAAAATGTGGGATTGTGTGTTTGGTAAGCGTGTCCACATGAGTTCATCCTGAATATTTTAGGTATCATATAGGTATTGATATTCAGTAATATCGTAAAAAATGAAATATGAAACTGTGGGCCATTCAACCAAAACATAGAGCTTTGAAATGCTAAAAGAGACTTTGGGAACATAGTAAAGTGATACATATCTTTAATTACTGGTTCTTCACCTTATACATTGTCATTTGATTCTTGGTGTTGTGCTGTCCACCTCTGTCTGTTTTTCGTTTTTTTTTTGGTACCTCAGCACTCAGGGCACGAGTCCCCCGGGGGCACTGTGTGTTTGTCACCATGATGTGTTTTGTATCCGGCTCACTGCCCACTGTCAGAACCATGTCTCCGGCTATTCTCAGTCCGGGTCCCATTGCTTATCACCATGGCAGCTGAGCTGGACGCAGCTCGGGCCGACCCGGTGGTGTCTGAGGGACGAGGCGGGGTGGCCGGATGTCATGGGGAGGGGCGCTCTTTGGATGGGATCAGCCTTCTGCTCAATCAAACAGGATGTGGAAAGGCCATTTTCTTGTTTTGGTGTATGTATTGATCTCAGCTGCGATCGAGCTGATCTTCGAGCTGCCCGGTAAGTGCGCAGCAAGGCAGAAATTGGGAGGCATAAGGTCAAACTGCGCGAGCTGAACGGGATGGCGGCTGCGGCGTCCTGTGCTCAGGCGTGTTGTCAGCAATAATATAATAGCATGCTGTATGCCAGTGGTTTTTCAAAGTGGTTTGGGAGCGGATTCTCTGGTGTAATAGTCTGTAAGCAGTAATGCGCTATTTACTGCTCAGGTGTCATGGCTGCGAGTTGTACAAAAGCTTAAAATAAATAAAGAATAGAACAGTGAAGCACAGTAGTGGGGAAAGCAGTGGCCAGATACTGCACAACAACAACAACAAAAAACATCTGTGATGGTGCGAAACTGAATTCATGTAAAATGATAGTTCACAACTGAATGAAAGGCGCGTTTGTATTTAACCAAACGGAAAAAAAAGCCTCATCTCTCAATGAGACTCTCAGACTATTATTTAGAGCAGCAGACGGAAGTCGATAAGCCTTTGCTGGAAAATTGGATTGGCTTCTTCAATCATTTCGCCCATCAACTTTCGGGCGGACGTGTTAGCGCTCTTTACGGCAATGGTTGAAGTGGGGTTTAGGTGTTAAACAAAAGGAGAACGGGACAGAAACGAACAGTCCATAGAGTTGGAAACTCCCCGCGGTAATGCTGAAAAAAACTCTGAGAGGAGGAGGAGGAGGAGGAAGAAATTAGCAAAAAAAAAAAAAAATAATCAAAAAAATAAAGAAATGCAAAATAAAGCAATGCCGAAAACGGACATGGAAGCATCAGGTGGGAGGCGAGAGGGGGAGGAGTTAGAGGAGGAAAGGTGATGTGAGGAGAGGATGTGATGAGAAGGCAGAGATGGAAGATAAAGATGGGATCCATCGAAGCTGGCCAGCTTCAGACTATTTGTAGTTTATTGAAAAATCTACAAACCAAACTCCATTTACATCCCATGTCTACACAAGATTATGACCTTCGGGATGCGGAACTCATGGATGGGTGTGTTTGACAGAAGAACATGATAAAAGACAGCTCAGTGAGTGAGGGCAGGAAAGAAGGACCTTGATGCGAGGAGGTGAAGAGACAGGGGGAGGGAAAAGACACAATCCGAAATTGGGTAGGACGGGGGGGGGGGGAATCCGTTTTTTCTGGCTCACGATACCACAGGTAGGTCAGCTCGTGATCTGGGTGAAGATTTGTCAGTTTGTCGTGTTGAGCGTACGTTTGTGGGTCATTGACCAATAACTGTCACTGTGAGACCCGAATGGAGGATAAAATTGAGCAGAAAAACCAAAAAAGGACAAAAAAGAACAGAGAGGAAAGGAAGAGGGTTAGTGCGAGATGACAATTTGAGGCAAGAAGTCAAAAAGAATGATGCCATCTTCCATTTTTACTGCTGTTTTTCTTGAAACAATACGTGTGACAATATGTCAAAATAAACAGCTCTATATCCTCTGCATATCTGACGATTTACACCATAAAGCTGGGCAAAAAAAAAAAAAGAGAAGGAAATGAACGGAGAGGAGAGAAGAGAAGGGGCAGGTGAGGTTGGATGTGGCAGGAGGGAGGAGACAACACGGGAGGAGGGAGGAGAGAGAGGGGAACAGACCGGGAGAGTGGACATGGTGAGAGGGGGAAAAAAAAAAAAACGAGAGAGGAGGACAGAAGTGAGGGAGGAAAGCGAGCGGCGGCGGTGGGGGGGGGGGCGAGATAAGAGAAGAAGAAGGAGATGAGACAAGACAAGAGGAGAGACGGAGGAGGAGCGCCGTCTCTCCTCCAGTTCTCAGCCCCCGAGGCTTTTGTGCGTCTATCAGTTTGGATTACACACTCCCACCGCTGAAAATCCTTGTCCGCACTCCGCTCCACACAGCTTTGCGTGTTGGCCTTTCTTTTGCCCCGGCACAACTCGTCCCAGTCGGAAGTGTTTTAAGTGCGTTTCCACGGAGTCAACACACTCAAGGCTGATGAAGCTTCTCTTTTTTTTTTTTTTCAAATGGAGGCCCAGGTGTTGAGTGTGAGGAGAGGGAGATTCAATGTCGGAGCAGCCTGGTGTGTGATCTGTGGTGTGTCTGTGACAGAGTGGGACACGTCCAATATGAAAAGGGATTTGGGCAGATTATGATGAATCAAACGTAGAGCAGTAGGCCCCCGTTGTGGAAAAGAAAATATGCATAACTTCCTCCCCCAGAAACCATATTCGGAATGGCTAGGATTTTCCCATCTTAAAGTTTAAAGTCCCGGCTGTCACCGTGAAGGAGGAGAGGAGATAGACACGTACGTTCTGAGTTCTAAAATTGGGCTACTCCCTTCTATTTTTGTTCCACCAGATTGAAGAAAACCACAGAAGAAGAAGAGGAAGAAGGAGGAGCAGAATCGAGACAGCCGACCAGGGAGGAGGAACGAGAGAGAGGGGATTTGGGTTTCTCTCTGGTGAGTTGGAAACATTTCCTTCGGAGTCGGAATCCTTTCTTTTTTTTTTTTTTTTTTCCTCTCATCATATCATCTCCACCAGCAACATCCATTTTTGCAAAAACTCTACCAAGTTCCGGGCCTCTCAGAATCCAACGCTCTTGTTCTTCTCAAAGGCATTTTCTCCCCCTCTCCCAGTAGGATGTGAACACACAACAAATGTCAGTGTGTGCGCCGTGCCTCCCAAGTGTCTCCTGTCCAAATATCCTCATCTGTGATAGTGGCACAGTGTGAGTGTATTAATATTAACGCTCTCTGCGGCGCTCCCTCCGCAACCACCCACCTCGCTCCGAATCTTCCTCTCTCAGCCTCCGCTCTGATGCCGGCGCTTCTCTTTCTATCCGTGAGGTCAGAGGTCACCATTCGCTCCGCTGGCAAAGTGTGTTTTTGTGTCGGTGCCCATTTTGGCAGCAGGGGGTTTGGCATGGGAATGAAAAAATACCAAGCGCCGGTGTTCCTGCTCTCCCAACGGCCGGGTTGCCAAGGTAACGCACCCTCCGCTCGCCCACCGCCGCTACCATACAACGTCGATACTTGGGAATCGTCAAGTAGCACTCCAAGTCCCGCCTCCTATTGACACCCAATGTGTTGTAATGCAGCCCGCGGAGGTTTGAAAGTGGCCTGATGGCAAATCGCACCATTAAGAGCTAAAGTGAACACAGGGTCCGGAGAACCCAACACTCCGCTCACACACACGGGGGATGTTCGAAAAATGTCCCCGTGTGACCTTCTGACCCGGCTCCTCGTTGTGAGGCGATGTGTGTGTGGGAGCGGGGAGTCGATCTGATGCTGCCTGAGCGGAGGTGACGCGGTGTGACGGTGTGATATGTAGACACTGCGCGGCCGAGTGTGAAGGATCCGTCCTCGGCCGAGCGGGGCTGGTGGGAGACGACCCGGCGCTTTATGTTTGCTTTATTTCTTGGGGGATTTCTCTCTTCATCCATAAACAATATTTTGTGGCAATAATATTTTGCCCTTGCCTCGGTCGGCCCGTTTGTCTCCACATCCCTCATTCCGTCCCCTTCCTCGCTTGTCAGTGGGTCGTTGTTGTGCCAGAGAGGCTGAGTCCACAGTTTTTCAACGGCCGAGTCATGGAGGGCCGCACGTGGGAGGCCGCGGTTTGAAACACAGTGAGGCGTGAAGCGTCCATTGTGAGCGCCCCGGCCTTTGGGGTCCGATGGCGCTTCAATAGAAGGCTGCGGAGGTTTCTGTTCACCTCCGCACTGCTGTCTATTTTGCCGCTGTTCTCTCACGTGGCTGCCCTGTGGTGTTATCCTTGTGTGTGTTTGTGTGTTTACATGCCAAGTGGGGGAGGACGGGGGGAAAAAAAGAAATGCGGACCATCGTCGACCTCTCTAGAAATAGCTCTACGCGAATCTGACTCATGACTGTAATTCACATAGACGGAATTGCATTACCATATACAGTTCAGTCAGATTTACTCTATTCCAACACCTTAGATGTGAAACCAAAACATTTTTTTGATAAAACTCTCAGATTTATGCTTATTTGACTGTGTTTGCATCACTATTATTGTATATAAGGAGATGTAATATAATGGTGTGTCATTTTATAACCAGGATCACAGTCCTCAACACACAGAAAACACAACCAATGCTTTTCAAGGCCAAAACTCATGATTGTAAAAATACCTGATTTTATGATTCTCAGACCGGACGAGGGATAATAATAAAAACGTCTTTTATATGAATAGGAAGTTTTGTATGTAATTCCCTGAAATTGGAAAGCTAGATAAATACAGTAGATGCAATTTCTACAATATGAACTTGACTTTGAGTCCCTGATTTTCCTGATTTTCCTTCTTAATGCCAGTGTACGCCTTAATTCCTCCTGTATGACAAAAGTCAGCAGCTCTCTCGCCTGTGGTTGTAAAGCACTAGTGATACTGCACAGCTGGGGTTTCGAGATCAGACTAGTAGTGGCAGATGAATTGAGGATTCGCACGCACGCACACACACACACACACACACACACACACTGGAGGCCCCTGGGCCGCTCTCACAGCACGTCGTTTCAGATGAGCGCGTCAGGATATTTCTTCAGGTGTCTCTTTGATATGTGCCCGACAATCCTCCCGTGGTGTCGACACTGTTGTCCGCGCAGGTTGTGTTTAAGAGACGCTGTAGCTCAGGAAAAGGTGCTGCGTGTTGTGTTGTGTTTTTCAGTTTTTCCCGAGGTTGGACGGCAAGCAGAGGCAGGGAGGTGCTGGGAGACAGAGCTTAAGTGTCAGAAAAAAGCACAGGAAGAAACAAATAGATGAAACGAGGGATAGAAGGAGAGCGAGGGATGGGAAAGGGGTCGTGAGGCCACCCCTGAGGGGCTCTAACTCTCCTGCTGAATCTGACTCACAAAACCAGCCAGCCCGGAGACTGAAGAGAGAAGCCATTCCACCTATATCCTTCCGAATGTGGGTTGAGCGAGTTTATCTCGAACGAAGACAAATTGCATCAAAATTGAGTCAAGAGCAGAACCTGTTTTTGTTTTCCCTTTAACTCTATATATAATATATGCAATATATATAACAATATAACAAGTGCATCATTTGTGGGAAAAACAGTTAGATTAGAGAGCAAAATAAAATGATGTCGTGAAGGGAATTGGATTTTTTGGGAAATAATTTTTCTCTTCCAACTGAATCCATCACATCGCCGCTCATTTCCAAAGGTCTTTTAGTCGTTTTGCCAGTATCGACGTGGCTCCAGGACGCAGAAGATTGTCCCCACACCGTAATCTGACGAGATGTGCGTGTTGGGAAGGGCTGGTAAAAAAAAAAAAATCCCAATGATTTATGTGGCTGACGCGGGTCCGGGTCCCAGGCCGAGTCTATCTGCTCATCAGTATAAACAGCCCGCTCTCGGGTGTTGCGCTGGAATACGAATAGCAGAATTTAGATGTAGCCCCTCGTTCACCTGCCTCTCACCCAATTCTAATGAGAATGTTCTCCCCACGGAGAGAAATGTAATAGCACACCAGAGTGGTGAGCTGTGTGATTTGTGGATTTCTACTGCATGGTAAGTGACGTCAAACCTCTATAGTATTTTTTATTTATTTTTTTCTGTTTTTTGATTTAATTTAGTTTCATAAAATACCTTTAACATGACTGCAATGATGATAGCTTTGTCCGCTCATAATGGAGGTGAGTGTTAAAGGGCCAATTCAACATTGAAGATCTGAATTATTGTCATGTAATTAATTTTAGCCAACCAAACAACTCAAAACTGGGCGGGCGGGGGTTCTTGGGGATGAAGCTTTGTGATGTAAAGAAACACAGACATTGTATCAGCACTAGAATTAAAATGAAGCATGTAGAATACATCCGTTTTCCGTTGTGGGCAGAAGCGGGCGAGATAGTATCTGTACAGATACTGCACTATTATCACTTACGGCAGTGACTTATTCCCCCGCCGCGTGCGCCACCGAGCCACTAACAAATTGAAACAGCCCCTGGTCCCACACACCTTGTCTAGGTCCCGCACACCTTGTTGCCGTGTCCACCTCCGGTGGGGGGGGGGGGCTGACCTCTGTTGTGCCTGACCTGACAGACAGTTTGACAAAAAAAATAAAAAATCTCCGCCACAGCCGGCCGTTATCCTGCACTCAGCGGACACTTTGCCTGCATTGGCCAACGGAGTCACCCCGTCAAACGCAGACGGGAGGCACGAGGCTGTTAGTGTTAAATGGGAACAGGGTTGCCTCTGATGGAGCAGTTCTTGTCGGAGCCATTATTTCTGATGGGGGGTCAGACAATCTGTCAGGATGGTTCCCTTATGGGCAAAAATACCAAAACCCACTCCAAACCCTCCACAAGATGGATGGGGAAACATTTCGAAACTGTAACGCCGGGGAAACTTGTCAGCGTTGATTCTCGTTGGGGAGTTTTCGTGTCCACTAAATATTTTAAAGGAGAATTTATGGGAAAGCGATTCCTTTGTCATCTTTAGTATTCATACGGAGCCATGAGACAGATGCAGAAACATGTCGAGAGTTCCCATGAGTCATTCACCACCACTCACCACTATGATATGATCTCTTTCATTTCATAGGAAACTTCAAATAAAACGGAATCTTCCGCTGACTCTGTCAAAACTACATTTCCATTCACTTAGGGGGATGTCCGGTTCCATTTTTGCAGAAATATCTAACGTTTTTTCAGTTGCAGAACTTCATTAGATGAAATCCCATTAAAGGTCTTCAGATGGGCAGGATTTAAAATGTGTAGCGTTGCTTTTTAATCCAAAATAAGTCAGAGAAGTTTACACAGCACATTCTTTGATGAATTCTTTCCCCCCTTTCCACGAGTTGTTTGTTTAATTTAGCATATGAAAACCCGCCTCGAGAAATGGAGTGGCCAAAGCTTAAGCTCATTTAGACTTGGCTGATGGTACGCAACGTTTTTGCATATTTAGTTTTGTATATTTATAGTTTCTTTTCGGTCATATGTCAATTATCTATGCCGTTTTCTGGTGCTGACAAATTAAAAAAGGAGTAAACTGATCACACAATGATGTAAGGAAATAAGTCATTAACAGTGACACTTTCAAATAGTGGTGAAACCACTATCAGAATATGAATTGCTCACATAAATTAATGTATTCAAAATGTGATTGTTGATTGATGGTTTTAAGTACATGATCAAGCGGTATATTAATCACTCACTTTTCAAAGTATTGCTTGAATGGGTAATAGAATAGCATTTAAAGATAAGAGATTATAGAAGAAGCAATGGACTTTTTATGACTTTTTAAACAAACCTTCTATTTTCCAAACTTTCTCAGTATTTTGGAAGTTTTAACCTCTGTTTGCATCTTCTTTTTTTTCTCTCTTTTTTTTTTTTTTTTTTTTTTAAAGGCCTTGATTTGATTCTCTCTCCATTTTGAAAAGGACTTTTGTTTGTGTCCTCTATGTCTGAAATTGGATGGCGAGATTCTTTTGGGGAGCAGCCGAGGGGAAATGATTTGTATTCACCTGCCGTATGTGAATGGAGGCGAGGCGGGGGCCGAGAGAGCGCGGCGACATAGTGCTTCCTTTATGTGATAATGGATTGCTCTGACATTCACACACATCGCGGCGCGGCGTGTCTATCAGTCAATACTCACCGCGTCGCGGGGATGAATGGCAAATGTTAAACAGGCGCCATTAAAGGCCTGACGCGACAGGTAAAAGAGTTACGGACGACGCGTCTCTCTCATGGCAACCCCCCCCGACCCCACTAACACATGAAACATAGGCGTCTTCACATCCGACACGCTCCTACAAATGAATCCCGCTTTTTTCTCATTTCCCTTCTTTCTTTCTTACTTTCTTTCTTTTTTTAATTTTTTTTTCTTTTTTTTTTTTATGCTACTGCATTCTCTTTTATTGTCCCGGCTATGCAACTGGATTCTTCTGTCAGCCGCACAAAAGGGACAAAGTGGACCCGGGGCCTGGCCATAATGAGCAGCTCCTCTTACAGTGTTACATATAGAGCACCCACAGTGTGTGTGTGTGTGAGTGGGGAAGCCTCGGGAAGACAATGGCTGTTTTTTAAGTCTCTGAAGCCCCTCTTTGATTGAGTTTCCTGGCACTGGGCCGGCAGTGTTGGGGCCTGATTGTGGAGTGGGAGCTGTGGGAGCTGTGGGTTGGTTGGGGTGGAGGAGGTGGGTGGGGGGGGGGGGCAGGACCCTCCTCTGCGCTGACCTTTCACAGACACAGGTGGGGTGGAGTGGGAATGGGGGGCAGGGTTGGGGGGGGGGGCCATTGTGGTGCTGTGTGAAGGCGGAGGTGACACTCAATAACACTAGACCCTCCGTCCACCTGCTGGGGATTTTCTCAGCGCTACTTTTCTCTCTGGGAAATGACGAGTCCGGGTAATAAATAGTGCCCGGGGGCGCGGCCAGTGTTCGAGTGGCTGCTTATCTGATGTTGTCGAAAGGATGTCGGGCTCGAGAAAAATGCTCGCGCGCCTTTACTCGCCGCAATTTACTCAACGCCAGTGGCGTCGCTCCGGGGAAGGGAAATGTCGGGATGTCGAAAATCAGTGTTTTTTCTTTCACAAACATGGATCCGCACGACGTTTTGTCAAGATGTTCATAATATCCAGAAGACACATTTTGCATTATTTATAGACCTCCTGAATATTCCAAACTTCACCACCAGGAGACACACACACACACACACACACAGGAGTGGTTTCATGCTAAAAAACCATGGTGATTATCAGGACCTCAGCC
>JAFBJU010000764.1:189800-213175 GCA_016785305.1 Colistium nudipinnis
CCCCCCCCCCCCCCCCCCCCCCCAAAAAAACAAAACAAAAACAAAACTGTTATTAATTTGTGAAATGTCTCATATCTCACTTAGTCCAACCCATCGAGATTCCCATCGGCCTACTCGTGTTTCTTGGTATTAGTAAATGTTAGAAAGCTAAAATGTTCAACTAAGATAGAAAGCACGATGAACATTAAATCAGCATTGTCATTTCAAGTTGTCATTGTGACATCGACCTTGTCGAACACAGTGTGTGATGAAAGGGTGATTTTCTTTCATCTGTTTCCCGTAATGCCTCCGAATCGCCCCCCCCCCCCCCCCCCCCCCCCCCCCCCCCCCCCCCCCCCCCCCCCCCCCCCCCCCCCCCCCCCCCACCCCCCCCCCCCCCCCCCCACCCTCACCACCACTCTTTGGCCTCCTGCCACGCCCTCGTGGCTGTGACTCTGTGGGACCTCACCTGCCACTGTCTCCCTGGTAAATAACCTGTTCTGGGAACACATAATGGCAACCGATTGTTCCATGGCGCACTCGGCTGTCCGCGGCTTTGTTATCTGATGTGGTTGGTGGTGGATTTTGCTCGACTGAAAGCTCCCGCACAAAGCACATACAGCCCTGTGGCACCCCGCCTGCCCCGTACTGTATCAGCACAATTCAAAGGCCCTCCAGTGGAGTGTTTATTATACAGGAAGTCCTTTTCTAGAAAGGCCCGGTTGGATTCACTGTTCCACCCTCCGCGTTTCTGCTGCTCGTTTTTCTATGTGTACGTGGTGAACGCTTCCCTGCCATGCCTGTCTCGCACAGATTGTTTTGTGTGTGTGTGTGTGTGTGTGTGTGTGTGTGTGTGTGTGTGTGGCACCCCTAAGCTTCAAGTAAACTCCACATATTGGCCCCATCTTGAGAGAGGCTTCTCATGTCGAGTAAGCCGTCCGGTGTGGACGCGGTGGCAAACTGAGATTCTAATCACACCTCTATTGTGGACCTCCGAGGAGGTTTCCGACGTTTGTTTTGGGCCGAGCAGATGTCGAGCGGACAGTTTCTCTCTGAGGTCACTTATGAGACGAGAAATGTGTTCGAACCTCTTTGTCCCCTTTTTTTCCCCCCCCCGTATGTCTGTGTTTGACATCTTTTTGTCGGCATGGAGACCTGAGAGGACTGGGCAGATCGCCATGGATACGGAGTGCCCTGTTGAAGTGCAATTTTAAGGGGCTCTGCAAAAAAAAAAAAAAAAAGTATATGGCGGATCCCTCTATTTAACTTTAAAAGTTATTTTTCGCGAGTTTTATGAACTAGAAGGCTCATGGATTGTATTATAGCGCCTTTGTCTCTAAATTCCATGGATTTCTCTCGCTGTCTCGCCGGATTCGCTCGTCCGCCGGCGGCCGATGGGTTTTTATGTTGATTGCTTTCTCGGAGCTGCTATGTATCTGAAGCTAAAGTGTGTCTGGCGATGTTGTGTGCCCAGGATTTCGAGAGTCCTTTTCGCTATTCAGAGCGCTGCTCGGCATGCATTCCTCCCACTCCCCCGAATTTGCTCATGATAATGAACCTCTGCTCAGCATATGAATGGCCTCACCCATAGCACTCTCACTTGTGTGTGTGTGTGTGGGTGTGTGTGTGTGTGTGTGTGGGGCGAGGCCACTCGGGCTCCATCCTCCATATCTCACGTGCCACACTGAAACGTCCACAGTTGAAAACGGACATAAACGCGAGCCGTCTGCATATGCAAATGAGTATAATTAGGTATAAATGCACATACACGCACACACACACACACACAGTCAGGACCGCTGGGGACATTGAAACATCTTCAGACGTGATTATATTGTGGGGACCAGCTATCAAAAAGAAAGGTCAAGTGAAGATCCGCAGTGGCTGGTTGAGCCTCGTGATTCCCCCTCCGGACCCAACTCAAATGAGTAGTTTATTAAATGTGCTCCCTCAATCCTCCGGTAACGAGCTACTGCGCCAGTCAGGTGTCGGACAAGTGTGCAAATGCAATGTGGAGACAGTGCTTTGTGCAACCCTGCCGCCATTGCTGATTTATTTGTTCATTATTCAGAGCGTTCGCTCCGCGGAGAGGAAGTGATTAAAAGAAAAACCTCAAAACTGCCACTAGCAGTTATTATAAAGAGGGGGGGGGGGGACGGGTATGTACACCCATCCCAAACACGAGAGGCCCCTCAAAGGGAGCGCTGGCGTCATGTGGAGGATGTGACTCCGTGGCCATTTTATATTTAGCTCTTCTTGCATTGATAAGATGAAAGCAAAACGCCTTTTAGTTCCATTCAGGTCGGACAGGCGCCGGTTTCCTCCTCGGCCCAATCTCGGGGTGCCGTTTCGATCCGCATGCCGATGAGGAGCGCCCTCTCAGAAGTGCCGGCGCCGGCAGCGATTAGCATTACAGGAGAGAGGGGACAGAAAGCCAATCACAGAGTGTTTTTGGCGTGTACCGGGGAGGAAGCTGAATGCCAATGTGCGGGAGAGGCCCCTCAAAGGGAGCGCTGGCGTCATGTGGAGGATGTGACTCCGTGGCAATTTTATATTTAGCTCTTCTTGCATTGATAAGATGAAAGCAAAACACCTTTTAGTTCCATTCAGGTCGGACAGGCGCCGGTTTCCTCCTCGGCCCAATCTCGGGGTGCCGTTTCCATCCGCATGCCGATGAGGAGCGCCCTCTCAGAAGTGCCGGCGCCGGCAGCGATTAGCATTACAGGAGAGAGGGGACAGAAAGCCAATCACAGAGTGTTTTTGGCGTGTACCGGGGAGGAAGCTGAATGCCAATGTGCGGCGCTCTCTGAAAAGGAGGAGGACCGAACAAATTGCCAGACACGATGCATTAGTAGCAGATGCCTATTTTCATTAAGAGTGGTGGCGGCGGGATAGCCGGATGGGAGAAGGATGGGAAGCAAAGTCTGCCACAGGCCACAGAGATTTATTCATGCACTTTAATGAAGTTGGGAGCTCAATTGAGAAATTAAAAAAAATTAAATTAAAAACCTGTAGACGTTGACTCTGTTTTCGAAAACTTTCTTCCAAAACTCAGGTATGTGGCAAATTGGCGGCATGTCTTTTGCAAGTCATAGTGGAATGTTTACAGTTGGGAGAAGAAAAAAAACGCAAATATGCAAATGCTTGAGTTTGAAAAGTGTCATATGTAGTGTAATATTTTGTAATATTCATCAATGAAAGAGTAAAGAGAAGATGCTACGACAACAGCGGAGGAGAGGAATCAGAGATCGTCTCTTCATTGTCTGCCATTGTACAGTGCGGATGAAAGGGGGGCCCCCGGCGCATTTGGGAGCTACGGTGTCTCCGCGAACAACAGGACCCCAATTCATATGTAAACCACACCAATTATTTGCATACGATTCCCCCAATTATAAAAGCTAATGAACAGATTATGGGAAACACGCGCTGAGGCCGGCCCGTGGAATTTCCATTGTGATCCCGGGCTGGCCAATAAAAAAGCCTGTGCTGCGTTTTTTTTTTGTTTTTTTTTGTTTTTGTTTTGTTTTTTGACAAAGCCAGTGCACGTTCAAGCTCACATATCACGGCCAAGCTTCAGTGCCAATGCTCCTCCACTACATTAGCTGCGAATCCATAAAGCAAAGACATCTTCCGAATGGGACGCATTTAATATTTCTCTGGGCTAGGGGGGGGGGGGGGGGGGGGGGGGGGGGGGGGGGGGGGGGGGGGGGTTGACTTCTTTTGTTTTACATACATTTTCGATTTAAATGCGCCATTCTAAACTTAAGAGCGTCTCGCTCGTCTCCTACGGCTGGGCCTGATAAAGAGAGAGACATTTAATGGCACGGAGAAATGGGCGTGCAGCCCCGGGCCCGGATAGATTGCAGTGAAACCCCAGAGCTGCAGCCGGAGCTTGGTGGGGGGAAAAAATAAAAAATAAAAAATCCTCCAACCGTATCGCTTTTTTCATCACCGCCTTCCTGAGTGCTGAGCCGTTCATTTCAGCCCCACGTTCGCGCGTCTGCGGGGGGGATCCTCGCTGCTCCATTAAAGCCAAACAGAGGCTCACCCACCCCTGATTGCGTGAGCCATTAAGAGCACTGATTATTAGAGTTAATGAGAGCGCTTGGCGTGAAAAAAAAAAAAATCGCTCGGGCCTTTCATCATGGAGGGTAAAACTGTACGTCACTGGTGCAACAGCGGCGGTCCTATAACGGCGTCGCCCTGCTGCATCGCCGTTGTTTGTCACGTTTCGGCAGTGGCGTTATCTATTGCTGGTGGTTGGCGTGAAGCATATGGTTGATTATCTGTTGATGTGAGGGCCGACTGCCATTCGTTGAGACGGTGGCGCGTTGGAAGTCTCCGCGCCCCGTCTGCGTCCCGACACTCGCGTCCTGTGGCCGGTGGGGCCCGTGTGTGGGTGTGTGTGTGTGTGTCCGCGCCACATCCCTGACATGTGCACACAAACCAATTAGTTTTGGGACGGTGAAGTCGCTGGCCACGGGAAAATGACAATGGAGTAATTGAAGAGGCCGGCTGAATGGGAGGCCAGACAGCTCAATGCGGCCATTACACAAGTGCTGAGTGTTTTTTCTGCAAGGGCGAAATGAGTGAAGGTGGACCCGTGCCGTCGACGCTAATTAACATCGCTGCCTTTCACTTCACTGATGACATTTTCCGTCGCAAACGCCACTCGAGCTTGCGTGCCGGCATTCGGAGGCTTTTAACGGAGATCTTAGCCCGTTCGTTTCACACATGTTTAACGTCATAACTGAGCACACGCCAGGGTGGCGGGTTTTGTGTTATTGAGACTCGAGCCGTTTTGCGATAATTATGGATATTGACTGATTTGAATGCGTGGTCGATCAGCTTGTGAAGTAACAAGACTCTGATTTAAGTTTATTATCGTCTTGCCCTCATTCGCTTTGGAAAAATCTAAAACCTAAAAAAAATCCTTTTGTTAAAGAATTGTTTATTTGAAAAAGTTCTAAGAAATAGACTTTGAATCGTTTTTTTTTTTCTTGAAAATGCTGCTCATTAATTCATGCGTGCTCGAACGTGCTCTTATTATGCAAATCTTTGCCTCCTACCTCATACAGGAATAGGAAAAATTGGATTCTTAAATTTAATAGGGCACAATCCGACTGTTTTCACTGTTCTGTCAGGATGTGAGCATTTCCAGGCTCCGGTGGCTGGTTCATCGTCTTCAGACTCCCACTTGAGTTTCCACTGTCCTCCCCGCTGTGAGAGAGATTGTGAGGGGTTGGCCTGGCATCACTGCAGCTCGCTCGCACAGCTATTGCACGCGCACAAACAAACGCACACCACCGCGCGTATGCAGTAGGCACACAAACGGACACACGCGCTGGCCGATTGAGAGCTAAGCTGCTACACCTCATTAAATTGGGAAATGAATCCTGAATGTAGCTCTGGCTCCTCTCCAGATAAGAATCACCAGGCTGTCAGGGATTCACCGTAAAAATGTATAATTAACACATTAATTCTCTTTCTGTCGCAGTCTCTCGTTTGCTTTTCGCTGCAGAGCCAAGATTAGGTTATACTTTATTTATTGATGGAATTTATTTTCCTTTCATAATAGTTATTCTTATATGTTGTCCTTACACCTCTTTGAAATGATGCATCCCTTGAATAACTTTAACATACTTGACAGAAATGGGACTGTAGCTTAGACATTATTACGAGACTTGGATGGACACCTGATCACAAGGTCTAACGCGGCAAGGTCGAAATAAACATTCTGCTGCAGGTTTTAATGCTCAGAACAAGGTCCTTCGCCCCCCCCCCCCCGCCTGTAGCCTGCAAATGAGTGTGATGAAATTGCACCCCCGTCCGCCCCGTATCTTCTCATGTCAGATCCCAGGGCCGAGCTGCCTAATGATGTTCACAGCAGTGTGATTGGACGCCCTTGGCGAAAAATGCAAGACCTCCCTGGAGAGGTGTAGTGGAAGCTGGGGGCCTCAGACGCTAGCCTTGGTCTCTTCCCATGTTACACAGAAGCCAGCTCCGGGCCATAAATGCGTCATAAGATGTTGGGGGGGAGGGGGGGGGCATCACTTCAACAAACAGGATCCAAGGGCAATGTTTGACTGCCTTGTTGTGTAGCCTGTGGTCTCAGACACAGTTTCTTCCTCTGGGACCTTGACCCGCCCCCAGGGCCCCGAAAAGGCCGGAGACCCGTACGTGTAGCTCCACCTTTAGTGGGCAGGATTGGATTCTCCGGTACAATAACCAACATTGAAATGCCAAATTTGATAGTGTGGTTTTGTAATAAGGCAGCAAATGAGTCTGACCGAGCGCTGAAAGAAGCTGTGACATTTTAATAATGTGCCACCGGATGCCTTGCGTGGGGAGCGCAAGATAAAAAAAAAAAAAAAATCAGGTCAGGCTGCAGCAGACAAAACATTTTGTTTCCTCATTCTGTTTATCCACTCTGGGCTCACAATTAAATCCAAATAATGAATTTTACTCATCATTCCTTTGTCACAGTGCTGATGAGTGTGATGAAATTGCACCCCCGTCCGCCCCGTATCTTCTCATGTCAGATCCCAGGGCCGAGCTGCCTAATGATGTTCACAGCAGTGTGATTGGACGCCCTTGGCGAAAAATGCAAGACCTCCCTGGAGAGGTGTAGTGGAAGCCGGGGGCCTCAGACGCTAGCCTTGGTCTCTTCCCATGTTACACAGAAGCCAGCTCCGGGCCATAAATGCATCATAAGATGTTGGGGGGGAGGGGGGGGGCATCACTTCAACAAACAGGATCCAAGGGCAATGTTTGACTGCCTTGTTGTGTAGCCTGTGGTCTCAGACACAGTTTCTTCCTCTGGGACCTTGACCCGCCCCCAGGGCCCCGAAAAGGCCGGAGACCCGTACGTGTAGCTCCACCTTTAGTGGGCAGGATTGGATTCTCCGGTACAATAACCAACATTGAAATGCCAAATTTGATAGTGTGGTTTTGTAATAAGGCAGCAAATGAGTCTGACCGAGCGCTGAAAGAAGCTGTGACATTTTAATAATGTGCCACCGGATGCCTTGCGTGGGGAGCGCAAGATAAAAAAAAATAAAAAATCAGGTCAGGCTGCAGCAGACAAAACATTTTGTTTCCTCATTCTGTTTATCCACTCTGGGCTCACAATTAAATCCAAATAATGAATTTTACTCATCATTCCTTTGTCACAGTGCTGAATTATGCTAACAAATGTAAATGCAATTGAGCACAAAGTCATTTCGACTCAGTTGTTTGTTTGTTTTTTTCGGAAGCTTGGATACATTTCCATTCTCGATAGGACCGCACGGCGATTCTTTTTTTTAATCAATTACGTTCCCCCGAAAATTTTCTTTTCAGCTTTGCCTCAAAACATAATTGCTTGTTTTGAAAAAACTAAAAAGGAAACTCTGATCTGCTTGGCAGACAACCACCGCGCGACACCAAAGTGGTGATGGAGGCCTAATGAGACGACGTGAACCTGGCGCCGTGTTGAACTTTTGTTTTTGTTAACCATCAGCCCCTGCACGAAGCTGTGTCATTTCCACCGTCACGTGCCAGGACGAGTGTGTGAAACCGGCATCGATCTGCGGACAACGTGTGTCTCACTCTCTCTCTCTCTCCTCTCTCAGCGGCCGATCAACACAAACCTGAACAGACTCTGGATTATGATTGACAGCCTCTTTCCAACCCAGTCATTGCATGCTCCTTTTCCTCCCATTTCTCAGGCTCTAATCTCTTCTTCTTCTTCTTCTTCTTCTTCTCTTTTCTTTCTCCCTGCAGTGCGGAGTCGGAACTTGTCCTCGCGAAGTGTGATTGCGCAGAGCGGCGACGTCTCTTGGTGCCACACACACACGCACACACACACACACACGGGCCATGGAGAGGAGGAGGATGGACACGGCGCTGCTGGTGCTGTTGATGGGACACCTCGCCGCGGCGCTGGAGGTGCCGCTCGACCGTAAGGCAACAGAAAACACACTCAACGGAATAAGCCTTCAGGCCTGTGTCTGTGGCGGGTCATTCCCCATTGCGATGGATTTCATGTTTTTTTTTTCTTTCTAATATAACATTTGTCCAAATCACTTTGTCTGGGTTTCAACGTGTAGGTACGCGGTGGTGGTTGGTGTTGGTTGGACCACCAAGCACCATGTAGAAGTCAATGTGATATAAATGATACGAGAGTGGGGCTCGATCTTTTCATCGAACCCCAACAAGAATTCCGTTAATAACAGTTGAATTATTAATTTGACCTTTTTAGGCGGAAAATAATCCCCATAATAATACTCTGATCCTTTTGATAGTGAATATCACTGTCCGCTGCAGTCCTGGTATTATTTATATCTATTTATAACATTCCCTTGTATACCTCTATAACTGTGATAATGTTACATTTTAACACTTATTTTTTATTATCGGACTTCGTTACGCCCTGACCTCCTGCGGCCCTGTACCCTGACGTTTCTGAGTCACTAGACCTTCTACATATTTGTTTGGTTGGAGCTGGTCACTGGCATTCCTCCTTCTGGGAATCGTCCTTTTCCAAACTTTGGCCTGAAGCTTAAATAAGGCGGGATGATATCTTCTTTCCCCTCTAACTTCTGGCTCTCGTCACATTTTGTCTTTCTTGTTTGCTGATTCTCGGGGAAACTCTAAAGTTCTGGAAGGATGTAAGTCTTTTACCGGTGTGCATTCAGTGCAGAGGTTGTGCTTGCCTTTTTTTCTTTTCTTTCGTGGCCTATATTTTCTGTTTTTGATCATATTTTCGACATGTTTTGATTTCGTGCGGCTTTTATGATTTGATGCTGAGTGTGGTTAGGAGTGGTTTCGTAGCGTAGTGCATGCATTGAGCCCTTTCTTTGCCACGTTTGCTGTTTTGAGTTTGTTTTTATTTGTTTGTTCTTTGTTTGCAGTGGTAGAGCATTTTTTTGTTGAGCATTATTGTACAACAGCATGAGCTCTCGTATGATTCGTTCTGACACAGTCCATTAGTTATCTCCCCAGTAAAGACAGGAACACATTAAGCACCCGATCATTACAATAGACTGAAAGGAACATGAGCCCTCTGCATGCTGTACGTGTGATCAGAGATCCTTGTGTGTGTGGTCAGTTCCGCATGTGATGGTTAATGGCTAATGGTCTGTGGTCCAATGCAGAAATAGAAAGGGGGCTCATTTATGCCATGAAGGTCTTGATTAAACATCATTCTCTCTCTCTCTGATCTCAGTACCGCAGCCGCCGACCATAACTCACCAGTCGCCCAAGGATTACATCATCGACCCGAGGGAGAACATCGTAATCCACTGCGATGCCAAGGGGAAGCCACATCCCAGGTAGGAAAACTGGGAAGTGTGGTTCAGCATTCATGCAAAGGAGCTCTCAGTCAGACAGTCGAAGATATAGGGAAAGGGCGGGGGGGGGGGGGTGTCCTTAAAATGTCTTTCTTTAGAGGTTGCAGGTTTTTCTGGACTGTGTCAGATTGGATTGGTAGTTTATCACGATAATAATTTGTCATCAAAAGGAAAATGACACACGCTGATGACCCCTTTTTTTTCCCCCCTTCTCAGTTTCTCTTGGACTAAAAACGGGACCCACTTCGACATCGACCAGGAAGCCAATGTGATCATGAGGCCGGACTCTGGGACCCTGGTGGTGGACATCAACAGAGAGAAGGCCGACCACTACGAGGGGGTTTACCAGTGCACGGCGCGCAACAAGCACGGAACTGCAGTTTCCCACAACATCGTCGTACGACAGTCCAGTGAGTGCATTTCCTGTTCATTTTTCTCTCCTTCCATTTTTTGCGATACAATGCGTACCTTGAACTCGATCTTCCTTTTTTTTTTCTCTAAAACATTTTCCATCTTAAGAGCACTCAGGGAAAGGTAAAGGAGCACGTCCGCAGCGGCATGTTTAGTTTCACAGGATGTATTAGCGGATAGAGCTGGATGTCCCTTCGTATTCTCCCCCCCCCCCCCCCCCCCCGCCCCCCCCCCCCCCCCCCCCCCCCCCCCCCCCCCCCCCCGCCCCCCCCTCTAGCCTTTTGTTCCGTTTGGCACCAGCCCTCTTAAACTCAACTCACGTCACCACTTTCCTCTTGTCGGCGACGGTCCATCAGCAATGCATTTTTTCAATCCATCCACTTGTCAACTCCCGAGACCTGGGCCGACGCTGACGTGTCGTCCTCTTTTCCAATCAATCCAGGATCCCCCCTGTGGTCAAAGGAGAGGATCAAGCCCAGCGTGGTTCAGGAGGGCGTGTCCTTGGTGCTGCCGTGCCGACCGCCCGCCGGCCTGCCTCCGCCCATAATATTCTGGATGGACAATAGTGAGCACTTCAGTTTATGGACCAAAATGACTTCATATTTGTTAAAAACCGAAGTTTTGCTGTTGAAGGACCAGGAAAACAGTTCTGTCAGGCAAAATTTCATTGTTAGAATACCGTGACTATGTGACAGTAAATATCTTTAAAGTGTGTTTTATGTATTTTACAGTTTCAATGAAAACTTACCAACTGTTTAGTTTGGTATACAATTTGGACGAACTGACCCTTCAAAGAAGCAGCTCCTATATTATTATTATCATTTAAATTTGCCATACATTTCAGACTTCCAGAGGCTGCCTCAGAGCAGCAGGGTGTCCCAGTCCCTGAACGGAGACCTTTACTTCTCTAATGTGCTGCGAGAGGATTCCAGGAACGACTACATCTGCTACGCCCGCTTCCCGCACACGCAAACCATCCAGCAGAAGCAGCCCATCACCGTCATGGTCCTCAACCGTAAGTCCGTCTGTGCGTGAGGAGGGGCAAGTGCCGAAACCTAGCCGGCGTGACGCAGACCAGTGGAGTGGCAGATAGTGTGTGTGTGTGTGTGTGTGTGTGTGTGTGCGTGTGTGTGCGTGCGTGGGCGGTTCAGCCACAGTGTTACGTGCAGGCCTGACCGTGTGGGAGGGAAACAGCGTTTCCTATCTGTAGCCCCATCACGAGAGACGCCAGTGGTCGTCGTCCCGCTGAAAAGACATATTGTCAGAGCCCTCGTTGGCACCCGACAATATCTGCCAGGCAGCCGTTCATTTTATCTCTCCGTACGCACGCCGCCCCCAACAACAAAGACGGCTCTCACATGGCTCCAGCACTGGCGGCACGCTCCCCATTGGCTTCCAATGGCGACCGATTCCTCTATCTTTTCATGTTAACCGTGTCAGTCATGTCCATTTGTTAAAGCACGTGTTTGTTTGTTTCTCTTTTGTTTTGATTTCAACTTGTGGCGTGTGTGATTTCTCTGTTGTGTTACAGTGGATGCAATCAATGACACAATGGCAGCTTTTTACAATGACACTGATTTATTTAGTGGTGAGTTTTCGAGACCCCCTAGTGTTTCCCCCACCCCCCCCGAACCAAGTTCTCCCAACTCTGGCTCTTTACCCACTAACACTAACCCCTCATCCTGACAAACCCCCCGAGGTTTTCCACGACCGCACTGATTTTACCACGGATGCGATCTGGCGCCCTCTAGTGTTCACCCTCTGCATAGAGCTCCGATCCATAGCTGATTCCCTTTTAACACTAACCAAAGGCGTTATTCTGCATCCCTGCTACCATCCCGCTCTATCCGATCAAATCGCCTGTGATCACTTTTCACTTCCTCCTATTTCCTGCTTTAGTTAGCGCAGAATGGTGATTGCAGTATCAGCTGAGCTGTTTTATCATGTAACGTAATAGCAACTGTAGCATCTATAGGAAATGAAGTAAGTAGTTGACAGTTTAAAACCATAACAAATGTAACCAGCTGCTTTTATTCCTGTCTCAAATCACTCTGTCCCCGCTGCCCGGCCTAATTCTATAGTGCACCTAGTTATTAGTCTTCCTGTCACCAGCTATTTCCATCTCTCCCTTGATTTTGTCATTGCTAAAGGATTTAGTTTTTGTGTAAAAAATAAAATAAAATAAAAAATAAAATAATCCATATATAAACTAGCATGAAACACGACAGAAGTGATGGGTCCGGGCCTTGACCTTTACTCTTTCATGGAGGAGATGGTATTTTCATTGTGAATCTGTGTGTCTGTGTGTGTGTGTGTGTGTGTGTAACTATAGAAGACCCAGTGGATGACAGGAAGCCAACTTTCCTCATCCCGTCGGGCCTCTCCAGCGCCAAGATTGTTTTGAGGGGACAGGTGCTGGAGATGGAGTGCATTGCAGATGGACTGTAAGTGAAAGAATCTGCCATCCTTTCTGATAGTCCCCCAGTGAACCACCTGCTCCGGTGTCATCGCCTCTCTCGTTTTCTCTCTCTCTCTCTCTCTCACCCTCACTTCCTGTCTGGATGCAGGCCCACCCCTGAGGTCTCCTGGACCAAAGTGAGCGGCGAGCTGCCGGCCAAGCGCACTTCCTTCCTGCACTACCAGAAGACGCTGCGCATCGTCAACGTGTCGGAGTCCGACGCCGGAGAGTACCGCTGCGCCGCCAGGAACCAGCTGGGCACGGCGCACCACACCATCCACGTCACGGTCAGAGGTGCGTCAGCCGCGAAACGCATTCACTTCCTCATTAGGGCCAAACCCCCCCCCCCGGTGTGATGGCTGCAGCCACTCCTGCTTTCTCTCACTTCTCCCTCCATCTCATAATTGATTCATGCACACACGCCAAACAGGGCGGCGCGTCCACTGATTCATCCTCCAGCCCTTCTGTTCTATTTTCAGCCGCTCCGTACTGGATCGCCGGCCCTCCCAGAAACCTGGTCCTGGCTCCGGGAGAGAACGGCGTGCTGATCTGCCGCGCCAGTGGCACGCCCAAGCCCGCCATCACCTGGTCTATGAACGGCATCCCCATAGAGAGTAAGTGTGCTCTGAAAGTACACTTCCAGTATATGTGGCCTTATATTTTTATACAAACCCAGCACATTTCTATCTCCCTTCTAATTGGGTTGTCCATGAACAGATTCCCCGAGGGATCTAAGCAGGAAGGTGGAGGACGACACCATCATCTTCACCGAGGTGCAGACGGGATCCAGTGCCGTCTACCAGTGTAATGTCTCCAACGACCACGGGTACCTTCTGTCCAACGCCTTCGTCAACGTCCTCTGTAAGTTCAATGCACTTTTTGGGTCTGAGTGACGTTTCCCATCGACTTCCGGAGGGTAATAATAACCTGGTCCATGATTGCTGCAGCCGAGCCGCCCAGAGTGCTGACGCCGTCCAACAAAGTCTACCAGGTCATCAAAAACCGCCCGGCCCTGATAGACTGTGCCTTCTTTGGCTCACCCATCCCTAAAATCACATGGTGGGTGATTCGATTTGATTTGTTTTGTTGTTGTTTTTCTTTACAGAGAGGAAAGTCATTTTTACACCAGCCTAAAGTGGTTTCCTCCATCTCTCAGGTTCAAAGACAGTCGCTCCAGCACCCTGGATGGAGACCTCTATAACCTGCATGACAACGGGACTTTAGAGATTCACACTGCTCAGACCCGAAACAGTGGAAAATACACCTGCGTGGCCAGAAACATACTGGGTATCTATGAGAACCACATCTACCTGGAGGTCAAAGGTGAGAATTTGAGATGGATACATATACGTTTACTGTATGGACATATGTATCTTATTTAGTATTATCTATATGGTATTGGAGCAAAGCTCGGAATTGCCGTGGGCTCCCTCAGCACACACGCACACACACACACACTGGTTCAGGCTTTACACAACGTTTTAATAAACCTCAATGGATGTGCTCGCTGTCTGTGTCCCCGGCGCTCTGCCACAGAATATGAAAATGGTTCATTGGTGAGCTGAAGAGGTTCTAGTGTGGCAACCTTTACCGTTTCCGGTCTTATAATGCTAAGCTCAGATGTTGCGACATTTGAATTGGCATTTCAATAGTATGTATTTAATATTCTCTTCAGAGCCCACCCGAATCCTGCGGCAGCCGGAGTACCAAGTGGTGGAGAGGGGCCGGTCTGTGGTGTTTGAGTGTAAAGTGAAGCACGACCCCTCGCTGGTGCCCACCATGACCTGGCTCAAGGACGACGGAGAGCTCCCGGATGATGAGAGGTCAGATCGGAGTAACACCTCGTCTGCTCTCATCAGCCGTCAGATATCATCTACCCATGATCCCTTCAATGTCCATTTTGCTTTAAATTAAAGTTTACTGTCCTGGATGCCCTTTTATCAGTTTGACTGCCTATAAATAGAAACACATCAACTGAAGGTGGTAATCCGTATGCAATGCTTTTTTCTCTTCCGCAGATTAATCGTGGACTCCGACAGCCTCTCCATCGCCGACGTGACAGATGGCGACGCGGGCGTGTACACCTGCATCATGAACACCACCCTGGACCACGATTCCGCCAGCGCTGAGCTGACCGTCGTCGGTATGTGCTCAACAAACTCACGAATGGCCGCGGTGTGACCTCTGAGGTCTCCGCTGAAACGGGGGGTCTGTCTGATCATTTACACGACGTTCAACTCTGCGGGGGTTATTGCCCGGATTTAATCAGCTCTTCTGTCAGCGACGTGGACCGAGAGTCTTGGTTTTTTCTTGTGTGTGTGCTGACCACTGAACTCCGTTTCACTTCTGCCCTCCTACCTGGCAGAGGCCACACCCACACCAGCGGTTGTCTACGGTAAACCTGCGGCACGCATGAGCAGCCCCCCCACGCCCCCCCCCTCCCCATGGGCTCGTGTTGATCATTGGATGTTTCTGTTACGTGAAGCATGTCGTGTCCTGAAGAGGCAGCATGTGAAACTCACAGGGCATTTTCAGTTATTTTTTCCTCTTCATTTTGAGTTATCTGCACTGATTTACATTATTTTTTTTTTATATATATATATGCATTTTGTCATTAATTGTATGTTTTTAGATGTTCTTTCTTCAAGTCTTCAAGTTTGAATGCATTAAACCACAGATAAACCAAAAATTAAACATGTAGGCAAAGGGGATGCAAATTCATCGCACACTTCAGTGCAGAGACAATTTGTAAAGCAAACGTCTCTCCATTGCACCACTGGGGATCTTTTTTCGAAATGCACCATTTCCTCATCACTCATTTATTCAGAGCGTGCATTTCACTTTATCAATTCAATTCCCAAACATGAGCCTTGAACCTCTCGAGTGAGTCTGAGACTCGATTTCACGCAGAGTGATTATGGGAGATGCTCAAATTGAGCGTCGCGTCGTTGCATATGCATGATGCCGCGTCTGCATGTGTATCACAGGGCAAATGGGGCTTTCGAACATCTGAAGAAAATGAAAGAGCAAAGGCAAACAAAATTTAGCCTCTATCTTTATTATGGTACCATGGCAACATATGAATATGAACTAGTTGTCCTGTCCTGTTTGTTTGTCTTTTTTTTCTTATTTGTGGCATGAACCCGTGATGTTCTCTAACTCACTGTCATGTGAGGTCACTGATAGGTTCATCCCATTACACATTAAAAACGTGGCTCCCTGCGATGCATCTTCCCCCAGAGCGACCCGACCCCCCCACTGACCTCGAGCTGACGGACCAGAAGAGGAGGAGCGTTCAGCTCACGTGGATCCCCGGAGACGAGCACAGCAGTCCTATACAGAGTACGCAATTATACTTTTTTTTTTGTGGCAAGGACTACTATTTAGCGTGTGAGAAAATTGTTTACAAGTTTATTTGAATGGTTCATTGGAGTAATGAAGTAAAATGTGGCATTTGGGACGCTTTCAAAAGAGCAATTAATCAAGGATATGGCCTGCGAAATTCACACAGAAATTGAACGACGCTTCAAAAAAAAAAGCAGTGGTTTCACTGGGATGATTAGAATGGATTTCAGTAGGGATGAGAACTCCATTCAAAAAAAGTTATTGAAGAAAGATATACATCGAAAAAGTTCCCCACCACCGCCGTTGCATGTGTGTGTATTGTGCAGCTTTGTAGCATTCCCTGTCTTATTTGAACTAGAATACGCTACTGAACGTGTGTCCTTTTTTTGCTCTTTTACTGTGACGCAGAATTCCTGATCCAGTACGAGGACGCCCTGCACCACCGAGGTCACTGGCACAATCTCACGGAGGTCCCGGGAACCAAGACGACGGCTCACCTCAAACTGTCGCCCCACGTCCACTACGCCTTCAGAGTGCTGGCCCTCAACGCCGTGGGCTTCAGCCGGCCCAGCTTCCCCTCCAGGATGTACAAGACGGAAGCCGCAGGTAGAGACTCGGCCGGTTTTGTGCGCGGCATCCTCTGTGGATGAACGCTGCGTGCGATCCACCCTCCGGTATTTTATAGAATACACACCGTTCCAGCCCGATCGGTATCTTGATCTTGAGCACACGGGCGGAAAGGTTTTTCCCCTCCCGGATAATGTTTCTCTTTTTGTCATCGTGAATATATTTCTCAGCTCCCGACGAGAACCCGACAGGTGTACAGGGGTTTGGAACAGAACACGACAATCTCGTCATCTCATGGAAGGTGATAAAATTGTGTTAGGCTTTCCATTTTAAGCGCCAGACATTTATTGCTGTCGAGGGACTGCCGTGAAACGGAGCTAGCCTTTGTTGTTGATTTGTTTTTTTTTCCCCAATATGTAGCACGTTATAAAATCCATAAATATGTTTTCTGCAAAAGTAAGTGAATGAAAACTAAGTTTGAAACTTCCTCCTCGGCAGCCGCTGTCAGGCATCCAGACCAACGGCCCGGGGCTTCGTTACAGAGTGATGTGGAGGCAGGAGGCCGTGGACAGCGATTGGACCTCGGTGACCGTGGCCAACAACTCCAGGTTTGTGGTGTCGGGAACGCCCACGTTTGTTCCGTACGAGCTCAAAGTCCAGGCGGTGAACGACCACGGAGCCGGACCGGAGCCTGCCGTCGCCCACGGCTACTCGGGAGAGGACTGTGAGTTCCACCGACAACCCCTGACTTCAAAAAAACAAAAAAAAACAATAACTCTCCGCTCGGGCCTCGGGCCGTACATTTGGCCGTGCGACCCATGAGCAGGTTTTTTTTTCTTGTATTTAACTGCTGTTGTTTTTCCTTTTGTCCTCCGCCACAGTGCCTTTGGCAGCCCCGGGAAACGTCCAGGCCGTGGTGGTGAACAGCTCTCTGGCAGAAGTGCACTGGGACGCCGTGCCTCACAAACTAATACGGGGACACGTCAGGGGATATAAGGTGCCGTGTAATACAGGACACGCGGTGTCATCAACAATCACAGCCGATGTAACGCACACGTGCAGCCTCAACGCTCACCGCGCGCAAACCTGTTTCCTACAGGTGTACTACTGGAAGGAGCGCAGTCTCCACAAGCACAACCCGGCGCACATGGAGAAGCTGATCCTCACCTTCAGTGGGAACCACAGCCACGGCATGCTGCCCGCTCTGCACCCCTTCAGCCTCTACTCCTTCGACGTCAGAGTGTATAACGGCAAAGGGGACGGGCCCCCGAGCCCCACCCAGCAGTTTGAGACCCCCGAGGGAGGTAAGGAAAGCGCACCCTCCTCCTTTTTTAATTTCCTTGCGTCTATCCAGCGGCTCGCCTGGAGCACACGGAGCCCACAGCATGAAATATTACGCCCACAATCAATGACCTATTATAGTAGTGGAGAACAGCTTCTTGGAATAGTCGACGTCACCTAAAGGTCATATTGTGACTCAATGAAAAAATGGACTTTAAAGTGATCATGACAATTCCATTGTCTTACCGTCCACTCCTCAAGGTTTGAAAATTAAGAAAAATGCGAAGAATAGTTTACATTTCTTTCAACCCTTTTTGGGATGCAATGCGATGGATAAAAATAAAATTCTAAAATATAATTATAAATAATGGAGTCCCTCCAGGAATGATTGCAGACATTCAAAAAACATAATAAAAACACCCTGCTGTGAATAACAAGTTGTATCTAATAATGTTTTTTTTTTTACAAACAGAACATTTCCATTGACTTTGTTTCCTTAATGAGAGACTCCAAATCTATGAACACAGGAATATTTGTAAAGCTAAACTGTGTCATGTGAGAGATATCCTATTTTGACCATTTTGATTAATGCAACTTCATTTGAAATGTGTGTGCGTGAAATACGTGTGTCACTTCCTGTGCCTGTTTGATCGTTCATTTCAAATCTTATTCTCTAACTTTATTCCGCTTTAGCGGAATGTCTAACGATTGATGTCATTTTATGGCAGTGCCTGGGGCTCCCACTTCTCTGATGGTCACCGACTCAAACCTGGACACTTTGACGCTCGAATGGAATCCACCGCATGACCGCAACGGGCGCATCACGGGCTACACCCTCAAATATCAGCGAGGTGAGGTTTAGTAATTCAAGATATTAAGTTACTGGATACAAAGTATCACCTTCCGTCGCGTCGTTTGTAGTTTGGTCATTGTTTTTCATGTCTCGTGATGCCATCCTGTTCAAAATCAGATTACTGGACAGAAAGGAATGAAAATAAAGGGTCAGTTAATTTTTCGGACGAAATTACAACAGCACAAATTAACAAATCAACTTTTGTCACTCTTTTCCTGCACCTCTGTGCTTCAAACTGTTTCATTTCCACCTCCTTTGTCATTCATCACTGAAACTCCGACCCTATCCACAAACCCCCCCCCCTGCTCCCCATACTTCTGTTCTACTCTTATATTTTTTTGAACTACTTCCAACCGTCCTCTTCCATCCCATGACTCTTGTCGCCCACCCCTCCACCTGTAGTCAATAACTCCAACGAGCTGGGCCCACTGGAGGAGCTGGCCCTGCTCGCCAATGAGACCTCGGTCACTTTGTCCGACCTCAAGTACGGCACGCGCTACAAGTTTTATTTGAATGCCAAAACAGTCAGGGGAGCGGGCCTGGCCATTTCTCAGGAGGTTGTCACCATCATGGACGAAGGTAAGTCAACAAATGATAAAAGACAATGAAATGATGTCGTTGAAGCGCATGACTGTGTCTTTGCAGGAAAACGAGATGAATAATCAAAATGATCCGTTTTTAATGTTTATGATTTAGTTAACAACACCCAAACTCCACATTATAATCTAGAGATTATGTGTTTTGATTTACATTGAATTCTTTGCAATGAAAAGCACATACCTATGGATATCCATCTGTTTTTGAGTACTTGGGAAAATTGGCTTTTTTTCCACTATTTTCGGACTTTTTATAGATTTAACAGAACATAATAAATTCAAGTTAATTGTCATGTGTATTTGAAATGTTCAATGTACGGTATAATATGCCATTATTCCATTTTACATAGCATGATATATACATACAGTAGGTGTTCCATTCCTGTCTGTGTGAAGTGAAACATGAGTATGACCTCAGGCCAATCATTTTTAACATTTATTTCACTCACAACGCACAGCATGTGTGTGTTTGTGTGGGTTTTTTTTTTTTTCGGGGGGGGGGGGGTGTTCATCCCGTAATCATTCCTGTCCTGTTGTTTTCTCTGTGTCCCGATTCTTCTTCACAAGCTCTTATACCACAGCTTGACGTAGACGAAGGTACCGGTGTCGTCCGGTCTTACCGATGCAGCCACAGCTTCAAAAAGCCCTGGCCGCAGAAATTGCACTCGCTGGCTATTTGACCCATGTCCCCCTCGCCTCTTTCAAATCCCGCCGCCCACCAAAACGCTCCTGCCAGTTCAAAGCCGGGCAACGTTCAAAGCCTCGCCCATAAAGATGCCATGCCCGCTGCGTGCCTCCTTCTTTTTTTTTTCTTTTTTTTTAATGCTGCGTGATAAAACTACTCAAAGTCCTTTCAAAGTGCTTCGCTGCCTTTTCTTGTATGACCCCTCCTCACCTCTCGCATGGTGGCTGCTGGTGACGCTCTACTGCAAGGCTACGCTACGCATGCCAGCGAAATGTGCGCAGTGTGTATCTTGACTCCGGTGTCTGTGTAAAGTGTCCGTCTCTGTGTGCGTGCCTGTGCGTGTGTCTCTCCGTGTGTGGTGTGGCCTTTTACCCCTCTGCGTGTTGTTTACAGGAAGCACCCAAACCCCTCATCCCATTGCACGGCCACCTCCACGCCGTCCGCCCCACAAGGGTACAGATACCACAGTGCATTCCATGTCCGATGTGATACGTGATGAGCCTTGTGTGTTCTTTTTGTATTAGTGTCAGTTGAGTGTTAAATTTGCTGTTGTGTAGAATTCAGCGAGGCCCACATTTAATGGGGCTGTCATCCAATTTAAAGCATGTTATTGCCACTGTTGTCACTGGGTTGTCCTTTGACCAGCAGAGCCGTCTTGACGGCTGTGTTCTCTCCTGTGTGCTCAGCGCGCCCTGCCAGCCCTTTTAGGAACGTTAGCTCCTCGGTGGGAGAGGACGGGGCCCTCATCAGTTGGGAGTACTGGGGCCCGGAGAAAAACGTATATGTAGAATACGTGGTGGAAAACAGTAAGCAAATCCACACATCTCTCGATTTGTGTCGGCTCTACGCACAGGTGGCAAGAGACCCCTACTTCATCCTTGGCTGGTGCAGGTGATGGGAAATATTGGCACGTTGAGCCGTGGACCCAGATGTGATAAACAAGGCCGTCTGTGATTGGATTGCTCAGGCAGACGAGCGTCAAAAAAAAAAAAAAAAACGGCACAGACATTCTCGCTGCGCCAGTTTCATTTTTGATTGAAGCGCTTTTGCGTGGTTTTTCTCCCACCTGGGGCCAGGATGAAAAGCGCCATGGTTGTCGCAGTATGGCTCTCTCTCTTACACCTAGTGTTTAATGAAGCCGCTGAGGAGATATTTTAGAAAATGTCATTATCAAAAAAAACAAACAAACATAATGTGGTGATTATCAGTCAGATGCTTTTTACATTTTTTTTATTAATTTTTTTGTATCCTGGCGCCATCTTTGCACGGGAGGCGCTGAGAGCTCAGTGCACCGCGAGCGGGAAAACACATGCAAATTAAGCCAGGGAAGAAAAACCAATCATCACCAATCTGACAACACATGTGCAGCATTTAGAAATCAGCCGTTGTTAGGTGGGAGCAGAAAGTACAGCTGAGGTTGTGACTGTCTTTATTCCTGTATAGTTATTTGGTCGTATACCAAAAGGCTTGGACAAATTGCGATTTGGACCGAATGGTCCTCATCCTCATCCTGAGGTGAACATAAATGTGGGTAACGAAGGTTTATCACGGCTCATCGGGTGGATGTTAAAATATTTCAGGATTAAAGCCGTCGCTAGCCAATTAAGCGACCAATCAGTGGTCATCGTTGCACAGAACATATTGCAAAGAGCAGGTTACTGGGGGGACCTTAAATGGACTTCCCTGCTTTTTGAGCCTCCCTTGGAAACCTTTTTAGTCTGTGTTCTATTGCTATCTTGACATGTTCTGTCAGTTTGGTGATCTTGCTCCCCTCATTTGTTAGCATTTTTTTCTCTCAGTCTCTCAGTTTGCTGAGCATTCAGGGCTTCAACCGATTGGTGAAATGAAGGATTTGACAGTTGAAATCTAATATAGACAGCGTTGCCTGTAGTGTAACCCCACACCATTAGATGTTTTATCCCGCCCGCTCGTTCTCATGATGTCATGACCTCCATAGCCCACTCCAAGTCACGTGACCTCTCTCCATGAACGTCCCCAGGTGAAGGCGAAGACGATTGGCAGAAAGAGCTGGTGAACGGCTCTCAGAACGTTGTGCTGAGAGGCCTAAAGGGCGGCCTCTCCTATAGGGTGCGCTTGGTGGCCAAAGGTCACGACCGCGACCAGCCGCCCCACCACTCCGACGAGCTGGTGGTCACGGTACCAGGTGAGGCCTCCACCTCGGCCTGGCCTGACCTTGCGCTGTAGTAGATCGTGCGGCGGCGTGATTATCACCCAGTGGAGCACGGGTTTAAACTGGATGTGTTGTGGTGACTCTGTTGGCATGTCCTGTAGTGCAGAGGCAGCATGGTCGTATGGTTCAGCTTCAGCCTAACCAAGTCAGTCTCTTAGACTTACAAAGTGGATACTACTCTAATATAGACGTTTAATACGTGTTTATTAATGTATCTTATAGTATCCAACCTAATGTCCCCCAATGAACCTGTGTCTTTGTCTTTGTGTTTGTGTACGTGTTTGTGTTTGTTGTACGAATCCTTTACATTGGGACAAAGGTTTTTTTTTTTGTTTTTTTTTTCCTCCTGCATTCGGTACTAATGTGCTTTCAGTATGTGCCGCCTTTCGCTTAATCTCAGAGATTCCTAACTCGCCTAACACGAAAGTTGTCCCCTCCCTGAAATATCTCTTCCTCGTAGGTAGTAAGAGTGAAATCTGTGTCTCTCCGTCTCCATGGAGAAACGACGGTGTGAACGTGAGTCTCTAAGTGTTGCTCTCTCTCTCTCTCTGTGTGGCCAGCTGTGGCCAGCAGACAGGTGGACATCGCCACACAGGGATGGTTCATCGGCCTCATGTGTGCCATCGCTCTGCTCATCCTGATCCTCCTCATCATCTGCTTCATCCAGAGGAATAAAGGAGGGAAATACCCCGGTGAGTCGTCGCGCAAAACACCCGCCACGGACTCACTCGTGTGTATATAAACCTACACTGTAATTCTTTTTTTTTGTCCAACATTCCACTAAGTGGGATTGTATGGGATGTGAAAGGATCTGTTTCGTTTTTTTAATTATAATAATCAGAATTATAATAATTTTAATACGCAACGTTAACGTAAAAGACAAAATAAAATTATAATATATTAATTAAATATGAATAAAATAAAATAAAACATTATATATACAGTATATACAGTATATATATTATAACAGGAAAACAATTGCAACATGGCAGCAATACTCTTCTGTAGCTTTTTGTAACCTTTCAATCAATTCCAGTAAATTGCTCTAAACATGATGATTTAAAATATTCAAGTGCTTACAGACACACACGCAGGCTCAGGGGTCACACTGCATTTGTGTCAATGGCGTCCCCCTGTCTCCCCAGTCAAAGAGAAGGAGGATGCGCACACAGACCCAGAGTTCCAGCCTATACAGTATATACAGTATATATATTATAACAGGAAAACAATTGCAACATGGCAGCAATACTCTTCTGTAGCTTTTTGTAACCTTTCAGTCAATTCCTGTAAATTGCTCTAAACATGATTTTAAATATTCAAGTGCTTACAGACACACACACAGGCTCAGGGGTCACACTGCATTTGTGTCAATGGCGTCCCCCTGTCTCCCCAGTCAAAGAGAAGGAGGATGCGCACACAGACCCAGAGTTCCAGCCCATGAAAGAGGACGACTGCACTTTTGGGGAATACAGGTGAGACAAAGTGCTCCGGCCTCTGGAGTCCCACCAGAGCCTCTTTTTTTTTTTTACCCATCAGCCTCTGCCCCTGTCCCAATACGGTGAGCCCAGCTGTAGGCCGGAGCTGTGCACTCCTGTCCTCCTCTCGCCCTTACAGCTGACCCATAAATGGCCCCGGACCACCAGTAACACATGGTACCCCCCCCCCCCCCCCCCCCCC
>JAFBJU010000764.1:213224-271217 GCA_016785305.1 Colistium nudipinnis
CCCCCCCCCCCACCTCCAGGGATTTGGGACATCCTGGATGCTGCTTATGGACCGTTGGGTTGTACGCACTCGATATGGCATCGTGGTGTCATTTGAGAAGCAGGAATCCTCAGGTTCGAGGGGTTTTATGGGTTTTTTGTGTGTTTTTCAAAAACAAAAAATGGAACTCAGACAGTCAGGATGAAAAATAATAATAAGCTACTCTCATTTGCAACACATCCTGGACACACATCACGTGACCGCGCGCATCGAATCCCATGCGAAACTAATAAGCCACCCATAATACATTGTGTTTACGGTATATGTAGGGTTTGTGTATTGCTAATTACATACACACTAAAACTACCATTCTCGCTAACCTACAGCAGTTATCCCGCTACGCTTGTTAGCATCCTCTTACAAGGCTGCTTCTCCAATCGCACGCAGAATAAAGAAAAAAAAGCACTTTACTTCTGTATAGCTAGCATTTTTGAATATTGTTTTTTATAAGTGGATTTATAAGATGTCTTGCTTTTATATTTTATATTCCTTTTTGTATCATGTATACATAAATCTATCCTATGTATTTTTTTTCTGTGATAAATACATATCAATATACAGTATATAGTATAATAATATAACATGTGATACGCATGGTGTGAAGATCTGATATATGGAAAATTTGCTCTAGGCAATAATGTATTGAATGAAATTATTGTTCATATATAGATATAAACTATATAGATGCATATGGATATAGTATGAAATCATCAGCATGTTGGAGGGAAGCAGTCATCACTGTTTATGGCAGGCCAATAGCCAGTCCTTAATACTATTAATTATTAAAAGATAAAGCTGGTGAAATTCTATATTTAATTAAAGAAAAAGAAAAATAATTATTATGAAAAGTCTAAAACCGAGTCTGCCTCCCAAAACATTTCTACTTGTAGCCAATCCCGGCCTCTGTGCTTCAAGCCCAAATTCCCACCCAAGATTTATAGCTCTAGATATATATGATTTTTTTCTTTAATTTCCCTAAAGCAACTGGGCTCTGCAGTTTACCGCAAAAAGAAAAAGTACACAGTGTGTTTGTTGGGGACTATACGGTATAATACACTTTTGGGTATTTACAGCAGCAGGACAGTGCATGAGGGATCAAATAAAAAGTGCACGGGTGTGACTCGTCGTGTGTTCATGATTGTAAGAGTTTTTGAACCATAATGGAGCTCGATAGGAGAGAAAAAGTCTACTCTGTCAAGGTTTAGACGATACTTGTTAGTATCATTTATTTTCACAGGATTTGATTAAATATGAAAAAAAATTTAGAAGCTAAAGACAAAACGAGGGGCCTCACCCATGGGCATCAGATTATTTATATCCATGCTGTTTGATTAGGCGCAGCTGGAACCATACAGTATGTCAATAAAGGCATAACTTCACTTATCACAGCTGCTCTTTTTAAATGCAGGAGGTAACACGATGGGTTTCAACTCTATATAGTATAGATACATATATCTATATGCACATGAGGTATGTGCCACCTGAACCTTTTTTTTTTTTGCAAAAGTGTGTGCCTAGTGCAATCATGTCTAGGTGCGACAGTTGTGTTGTTGTGTGGGGGTCTCGGCTGGATCTCCTCATCCATAGCCACGGGTGAGGGTCTCGGGACAGGTAAGGGTGACGGTGGGGGTGTGGGAGGGGTCATCGCCCTGTCAGTCCAGCATGTGACAGTCGGGTCACTGTGGAGGTAGAGGGAGAAAAAAAAAAAACGCTCACTGTTTAGACACCCCAGGTCGTCATCGAGTGCAATAACGGGTCACGAAGCCTTCATCATGTGTGGCACACTGAGAAATATTTTGAAGGCTTGGATTTGCAGCTCCACACAGCCACTTTATTTACTGGAATTGATTCTTCAAAAAAAATAAAAAGATTTTCTGATACAAGTAGACTTGATCACGTTTCAGCATCATGACGGCTTCGTGATTTTGATCTCATTGATGTTCAAAACTCATCGATGTGGAATGCTGTCAGTTGTCTGATGTCCAAAGAAAAAATCTTCTTTGCCGATCGGTCATGCATTATGCCTAATTGTGTGTGTTTTTTTTGTTTTTTTTTTAATCATGCTTGCTTTGGGGGATGTTTGGCTGAAGTTTTAACTCATGTCGTTGCCTTTTCATCACAACCTCTGTTTCGGGCTTTTGTCAAGCGACACATGTGCCACCTCATTCTTTGGTTTCAGGGGGAATTGAACAAGGTCCGATTGGCTCGAGCTTTATTCCCCTGTTGCTCGACGGAAACCAACTAATCATTCATAGCCAGTTTTTTAGACACGGAGCAAGCCAAATTCAAACTGTGCAGTGAACTGCATTCATGAAATCTGTCAAATATGGTCAAATGTTGCAAAATTGAACTTTTCCCAGCCATCCGTGGTAACCATTGGCTCTCCAGTGCTCTGTCTAAAAAAAAAAAAAAGTGGTCACATCATCTCACCTGTAACACCTGCATGTTATTTTCTCCTCCAGCGACAATGAGGACCATAAACCGTTAAAGGGGAGCCGCACCCCGTCCAATGGGACGGTTAAGCGGGACGACAGTGACGACAGTTTAGTTGACTACGGGGAAGGAGGAGACGGACAGTTCAACGAGGATGGCTCGTTTATTGGCCAGTATAGCGGGAAGAGTGCCAGCAGGGACACCGCTGAGGGCCCCGAGAGCTCGGGGGCCCCGTCCCCCATTAACACCATGAACTCCTTGAACTCATTTGTGTAGCCGGTCGGGTCCTCTCTGACCACTACCCTCCCCCCATCAACATCTGTCTTCTCTCCGAGGGCTGCCCCCACACTGCATGGCTTTATGATCACACATCCATCCCCAGTGCCACGCAACTCGACTCATTGAAAGACTTTTATGTTCTCACTTTATAGTCTTCATCGAGAGGCGAAGGAACCCACAGCTCCTCATATAGGAAAGTAGCTCAAGGGGTCGTTTTAACCTGTGCATGAAATACCTGATATTACATAAATCCATATATAAATTAACACTTAGATATTAACAAGCTCTTTTGGCGTGCACCAGGAATGTCTGACGGACTATGCAGTGCTCGTCTGAACTATATTTGTTTTTTTTTTGTTTTTGTCATCGGTTACCATATTATCTACTATGTTCCAAACAGTAATCATCGCCTACACTAAATGGCTAATATTTCATGTACTTTTTTTTTTTTTTTCAAACACAGAAGCTTGCACAGGAAGCTGTATTTAATCATGTAATTACTTCATGTCATTTCATCTTGCATTTACAATGCACAAGGTAGATCGTGTACAGTGTATATACTGTATATATAAATATATATATATATAAAAAAAAAGTGAAATATCTGTACACTAAATATCGGACTGCTTGAGATTGCAGAGATTTCATGTTGAAAAACCCCATCAGCCCCCATGAAATGCTGCATGGCATGTCAGCTGACCTTTGCCCCGCATGTGACCTTCTCTCATTGGGCCCGAGCTGAGGGGTTGGACAGCGTGCCGGAGTCCGTCTGCAGGTAGTGCCTTTTCTCTTCCAAACCGTCGTTTGATTCTGAAGTGGAGTCAGTGGTAGGACTTGCGGAGGTCACATCCAAAAATGGAAAAATGTATACATTCTTTTCATCTTTTTAAAAGTCTCATCCCAATGCCTCCAGACTATGGACTGGATGCGATTCCTCTCAGTTAAACCCATTTTGGTACATTAACTCTGCAGCCGTTATATATAGTGACTGATTGTATTTCTGCTGTGTATGAATGTATGGATATTTTGCATAGGTGTGGCTGTGCGGATGCGGTACATTATTCAATTCCTTTTAGGTAAAAAAATTAATAAATTGTTCACTCGGATTGACTACACTTGGGGGCCTTTGGATGGGATCAAAATTCATTTTATCTTAACTTGCATCAAGTTTTTTTTTTTTTTTAAGACATGTAGAATATTTGTCGGATTTGTAAATACCTTAACTGATTGTACAGGGACAAGCAGCTTCTAGGGCAGACCCAGAAAGGAAATATTGTGCATGATATGGTTTAACTTGTTGATAGGACTGTATTAAATATAGAATACAATGTCGAGAGAATATCTATATTCAATTTTGTTCTCTTGCTGTGCACACTGTATATTGTAATGTAACTAACTGGACAGAAAAGGGCATATGAAAGTGAATCCTGATTATTTTCAGACGTGTGTGTGTGTGTGTGTGTCGGCGAGTTATATAACCGGTATTGTATCGCGACCTTTAGGGTTGATATATTCACCTTTTTTTGGACGGTGTTACAAATGGTTTTGTATTTAAGAAACAGATTTGTACTAACAGATGCTTTTTTTTTTTGTCTCTATTTAAGTTTATTCTTTTAGTGCAAGTATGGAATTCAAGCTAATGGAAATTTAAGGAATGAATAAATAATGATCTGCTTTAATTTCAGGTGTGGGGCTCTTCTGTTATTGAGTAATAACCCTGAGTGGAGTCAAAATTCAGCGACATGTAAAAACCCTGCAATTCGGACACGCGTCGTGCTCCGTGATAACCCACGGATTGTTAATTATTGAACAAAATACCCCCCAATTCTCCAACAAAATTGTATTCTACGTTTGCTCTGACTTGTCCCTGGCTGCACAGTCAACAGGAAGTTGTGGGCTGCGTAAACACGGATGCCTTCCACCTGCCTCCGTCTCCTTAGTGAGAAAGCAGCAGCAGCAGCCGAAACGAGACCCAACAGTTGGACTCCCAATATTTTTTGGCACTGGCTTGTGGCACTTCCACTTCCATTACAGTCATATTGTCAGGGTAATGGTGAGAGGGAGAGCAGCTGGCCATCTGGCGCATTATCGCACTGCGATGGTGTCAGGCAGCCAGGAAATCTGGAATCTGTAGAAACACTTTCCGTCCTGACGAGGACAGAAACGCCTTCTGTTCCGCAGGTACCATAAATCCTGTCCCACGGGGGAATTGGTTTGGTTGAAAATTGATGTCATGCAGACCGTTTACAGTTAAAGCCATCAAACAGCGATGATTATAAGTGGATTTCATCGCCGCGCATTTAGGAATCGGGGGTTTCATTTGTATTGTTTATTTAACCATTCTGCGGCCAGGAGAGGGTTTTGGAGGAGAGCGTCGCAGCGGGCTGGAATATTTGAACCCGGCTTTCTCAATGCCTCTCACTCTCAGCAGCAGTGACCTCAACGACCTGACGACCTTCAGCCCCCGGGGCGATGATGATGATTCATCAATTCGCTCCTGACAGGTTTTTCCCTCTTGACTTGACTGCCACCTAGTGATAAGAGGCAATTACACTGAGTGGACGAGGCAACAGGCTTTTAATAACACGGAATCAAACATGAATTCCATCCTCAATCGAATCAAACGTCATCCGGTCATTCACAACTGTCAAATGAACGGATTATCATCGATGTGATGATGAAGTACTTCCCCCAAAAATCGAATTGGCTGCTCTAAAATATGTCATTCAACATCCCAGCCCGCCGTATTGCCTTTCATTCCAGCCGACCGGCTGCAAGGCTGTGCGTCTGTTTTGCCTTCTGTTGACATCTCCTGTCCTCAATTACAGCGGCTTCCTCAAAGAGGCTTAGAGCTCTTTGTTTTCATGGCAACAGAATCGCATTATTTGTCTGTCAATTGGTGATCATTGCCACCAAACAAGCAGCTGCCCCATTACCCTCCGGACCCCCAGCCCCCCACGCCCCTGCTCTCCTCTCGCCCCTCCCTCCCTCACCCCCTGTCTTTTACTGGATTCATCCTCTGTCTGCCACGGCCTCCATTATCCGTCCCCAGCTCCTCTGCGTCCAGCGCCTGGATTTACTGCTGGGCGGAAAAAAAAGCCCTGTTTAGATTGATCGACGCCTGGTTTTATGTCCACCTCCTGTCTGTTTGCATGGTCCCGTCATGATGTCCTGTTTCGGAACGACCCCTGAAGTGCCTTATTTGAACCCCCGATGCTGTGGTTTGAAGCCACCTGATTACATGATTACCAATAAAACATTGAGCGGAATAAAAGATGTGAAAGGTGAATTATTGGAGAAACATCACGATGTAGTTCGGAGTTTGGTGTCTGTGAGTGTGTGCTGAGCTGCGGGGGGGCCTCGGTTCCTTACATATAAGTGGCGGAGCCTTTGTGCCTTTATGTAAATTTGCCCTTTCCTGGATCCGTGAGGGTTTGGGGAGGATAATTGTTAACCATTACTCTGTGACATTTCCATATGGCTTATGAACGGTTGGACAATATAAGAGAGAGACACACACACACACACACACACACACACAAACAAGCTATTTGGAGCCGGGATGATAGGTTGGGTTTGGTTTCAATCTCAGTGGAGAGGCTCTCTAGCTCTCTATCTATCACACGGTGTCATTTCTTCACCGGTGTTTCCATCAGGCCGGGGTGGTCTTTTCCTGAGGAGGGGCGGGGGGGCGGCGGTCATGGCGGCACTCCTGTCGGATGGATGCAACATAATGTGAGAAAGATTCGCTCCATCGCCCTCACTTCCATCTTCTTCTTTTTTTCTATCGTGATACCATCAGGATTTGTAACCCATCTCCACACCGAAATTCCTATTCCCATGATCCTCCACCCCCCACTCCCCAGCAAAGTCCCATGTGTATTTGAACTGGGTGGGTTTCATGAGTCCCCATGGAGATCACTGGGGCTAAATCACATTTACCCCCTCCCCTCCCCCTTCATCTGCCATGTCCCCCCCCCTCCTCCTCCTCCTCCTCCTCCTCCGCTCTGCACATAGATGACAGACACCTATTCTTTTCTCCAGACAGCAGGGTGTTTGCTGTTACTCTTATCCGCCCCAGAGACCATCCTTGTAACAGTGTTGTTCACCAGCAGGATCTCGCTCTATTTGCGTTGCCATGTTGGGACCTCAGATATCCTGTGCACAAAATCATTTTAAAAATGTCGGGCCCTGTATTGTGTCGCCGCATTAAGATATGATGAATTTACTGAACTCCTTTTGCCTCTGTGGAGTGAGATATTTTTCTAATTATTCTCAACCAATTGGAGGCAGTCTTTTTTTCCCCCACACGGGACTATAATAACAGGCACGCCATAACAGTTACCATCTCACAATGAAACAACACTAAAAAGGAACAAAAGTGGCGACCTTCAACTTGATATAGAGCTGTGACCTTTGTGTAAAGTCTATTTTCGGATCATATTAAAAAAAATAACTTCTTTGATACGTTTCCCCCCCAAAAACTCATCCAGAGGGACTAAGTCCTTCAATTAATTCCACGCCGCTCTTTCTCAAAGATCCCTGCATTATTTATGGGCTGCAGCAGATTATTATTTGCTGTGCGGTGTTTACAGCCGAGATTTGAATCTAATCCCCCGGAGATTGAGATGGTCTCATGTTTGGACTGACACATGGGCAAAGGCATTGTAATTAGTCGAAGTGCCCTTTTGATATCTGCCTGATGAAAAAGCGGCTGAGAGCTAACGAGCAGGCCGAAGCCACATTCATTTCTCATTGTCTCCCTGTGCTGTCTGCTCATGCAGATCGATTTATTTGCTCAGTGCCCCAGCCGAAACGTTGACACTGAGGTGCAACAAAACAAAAGGAAGAAAAAACTCTCCAGACAATGAAATATCTCACGAGATAATTCACAAACCTAAGGCGGATACTTGGCAGATACTTGGTTTACCTGTAAAGTGTACATGTGTGTATGCAAGAAATAACTCAATTTCTCTCTGGTCTTTAATTGGTGGGAGGAGTTTGGTCGTCAGGGAGACTGACCTCACCTGCTGGTCTGCTGTACCATATAACTTGGTGGCGTTCAGCCAGCCACTCCCTCTCCGCCTGGCTTGCTAGTTTATACTTCTGTTTTTTTTATATATATTTCTTTAATATTAACTTGGTTTTAGTTGAGCTCCTGTATGGACGTCCCCCCTCTGTCCAGCCATGAGCCAGGTTGTGACAGGTAAAACAATGTTGCATTTGTAGTGATTCCATCTAGCTTGGTTTGTGTAGTTGTTGTGTTGTGTTGCCTTCTCTGGAAATCGGGGTGTGCACACGAGCTGATGCGTGTGAAGCTGCACTTGGCTTGTTAGCTTAAATGCGTCTGGGATGTAACGTACATGACATGAGTTTAATATTTCTCTGCAATATGTTGGTCTAAAGGAGATGAGGCAAATACTATATTATGTGAACGGCTAAAGACAGCTCTCGCTGTAAACGTCAAGCTGACATATACGGGGGCTACGTGTAATGGCACGAGAGGGAGACATAATAAAGAGCGTGTTGTATTTATTATGCTTTATATAATAGACTCCAGTGTAGTGTGGGAGCAGTGATGGAGCCGAGGACTGAGCCGGACACAGCGCCCCCGTGAGCCGACGATGCTCAGCCTCCTGGACTCTGCCTGCTCCTCTGTCTGAGTGTGGTCCCTGTGAGTCCTGGTTCCTCTGGTTCCTGTTTTATTTTCCTGGTTCCCGGTTTTCCTGGTTGCTGAGGTTCCCGCTTCCCGTTCCCGCTGCCGAGCGGCCGGCGCAGAGCAGGTGTGAGCAGCATCGTGAAGGACGGAGGGGACGACACGGAAGGTAAAGATCGTCCTGCCGGGAAAATAAACAGTTTATTTTTTCCCACCCTCTCCTCCCCGCTACGTGGTTTCCAGAGAAGCCGGTGGCTTCCTAATTTGACAGCTGGCGAAACGAGTGTTGTTTCCACCGGGCTGAGTGGGATGATGCAGATCTCCGCAATGCAGAGTCCGAACCATCCGTTTAGGGTTCTAACGAGCTTACCGTGTTTGCTCGCTCGCGCGCGCGCGCGTGTTTGCGTGTGTGTTAAGATATACAAGATATTAAGATTGCGTTAACGGTGATGATTGTTGCCCATTGCATGGTTGCCCATTGCAGCACGCCCTGGCATGTGCTTCCCTGCGTTAAAAAGCAACCCAAGGAGCAGGCTCGGTGTGAGGTTCGGGAGTCAGATGAGTCAGATGATCAGAGCCGCACACTTCCGTGGTGCGGCGGGACTAAAACGCACATCCTGGCGGTTGTGTGTCTGTCATCCTCCCAGGGCTCAGCAGCGTAACCCATCGCTGGGTAGTTTTAGTCAGGATTGTTTGGTCAGGTGCTGGTTAAAGGTGTCATGGGCGCGTCCTGGCGCGCGCGCGCACACACACACACCATCCTCAGCATCACAGAGCTGTGCCTTTATATTCCCCAAAACCATTTTCCATTGGTATTGTATTTCTATGTGGTCTTTGACGGGAATATGTTATTTCAGTTAATGGCTGTGGTGGATCTGGTCACTGTGAATGAGCAGAGTCTGCGGAGGATGCACAACTTGTTGTTTTGATCTCATCAGTGGGTCTCAGTGATTCAGGGTGTAATCAACATCACCTAACCAGGGGTGAGAAGGATTGAGAAATGTGGCTGTTACAGTTCCAGGCGTGAGAATAAACAAATGAAAGGCTGGTGTTTAGGATTTCTCGTCTCAGGTTCACAAATTGTTATTGTGTTCCTTGAAGACTATGCCGAGCTTGAGCTCCCATACCTGTTATATTTCTCTCCCAGTAGAATATATATATATACTGTATATATTAAAATGTGTATATTTTCAGAGCAAACTTGATGGTCCACGTGCATTCATCTTTAACTCATGGCATCTTTTTGGGTGTGTTTTTGCATTTATGTGGCATGTGGGAGATTGTTCTCTGTGTCTCTTTGTTTTGAGCCACAAATGTGGCTTAAAATGTCAGTGGGATTCCTTTGGGGGGGGGGCACTTTATGAATCTTGTAAGCCTGGCTGCTGTTAATGCATCCTGGTGTGTCCTGTGTGCACCCTGAGGACAGAGCCTCTCCCCTCGTGCTAGGTGGACGAATCTACTCTGCTCAGAAGTAGGCTAACCCACTGCGTGCAACGCAGCCTCTTGCATTTTATCTCCCCCCTCCCCTGCTCTAAAATGAAAAGTCTGAGTGTGGGCTTTTTTAAATTTTGCAGTAAGCTGTTCCCTGCCAGCACGTGGGAAATGAAATCTGTACATATTAAAGCGCCCAGTGAGATGTGGCTGCCCTGTGATGCGTTTAAAGGCTTCGTCTCGTTCAAATGACTCAACATATTCCCCGTCTCCAATTAAAACCACTGTCTTCTTGGAACCGGCGTGATTCCGCTACTCAAATCGTGGATGTGTGCCAACTGAGATCGAGGTATTTTTTCATTTGGGGAGATTAGATTTGTTTCCAGATGTCCTTCTTCAGCTCCCTCGGCGACATGTTCTCGAGCAAGGAGTCAAAGTGTGGGGCTATCAGGAGGACGATAGATTTAAAAAAAAAAGACTCTAAACTGATTAGCAGCCTTGTCCTTTGGCACAGGCGGGGCCCGGTTTGTCGGTCGCTGTTTGCTGTGTCACACTGAATGCTGAATGTCAGTGGCGCTGCAGCGACTTGGTTAATTGTTTAATTGTTAAACCGAATGCATTGGGGGTGGATATTGCGAGGGCAGACAGCCTATGCGCGTGGACATACGCCAGCCTTTATTGCTGCGGTCGCCTCCATTGTGCGGACAAGCGCGTCTCCCCGTCTCGCTGACAAAACGTGCAACGCTCTCGTCCGGACGCCTGCTTGCCCAGCAGTTTGCGTGCCGCGGGTCAATGGCGAGCTCCACTAATGGTACGGCCGCGAGATGTACGAGACGTGACGTCTCGCGCGTTTGCCCGGAGACAGACCTCTCCTCTGTTCGCGCCCGAGGAGGAGAGCAAAAGGGCCTCGGTCCCCCGTCTGAATACAGCACATGCGGTTAATTCTCCCTCTCTCCACTGCTCCCTGCAAACACGTGACCCAGAGATCTTATATGGAGAGACGGAGCTAAGTGGGGGTAGGGGCGGGGGGGGGGGGGCTCTCGGCCCCCGGGGGGGGGGGGGGACTCTCAGGCACAGTGCACATTTGTGTCCCACTTCATGATGGCGCATCTTAATGTTGCCGCGCTCGTGACCCTCACCGATTGGCATTGTCGCGTTCGCAGCAAATAATGCAAATACAGCCCATCCGTGTGAACTGGATTTTGGCATTTTTGCTCATTCAAATCTAACGTATCGCCGGAGATGGTGGCGTGAAATCCAGAGCCCGTATGAATAATCCCTCAGTCACACTGCATTTAAGATGTTTTTGGGTTTGCGCACGCAAATGCCACGATGCAGGTTCACTCACCTAGCTCCCCTTCAGTCCCCGATTCGTCACTTGGCTTGTACGATCAGGATAAAACGCAGCATAGACTGCACGAATGATCTTCTTACTTGACAAGTTCAGCACAATGTTGTGGTTAAAACGTTTCTCTGTCTATTTTGGCATGAAAGCTCCTGGAGAAAGATAATATTAATTTACTGGAACGATGAATTGTTTTTTTTTTTCTCCCCTCAGGATAAAACTTTGGAGTGCATTTTAGGACGGAGCATTTAATCCGCTTGACCATTTCATCAGAGATTTAGTTTGACGATAAAGCGCCGGGCGTCCTCTGTGGCCCGCGCGCTTCCCCCGTTTTGTCGATCTGACCAAGTGATGTCTCGTCCAAAATCTGATTAGCCCGTTTCCATTCAGATAATGTGGACCGGACAGGCAGGTGCTGTTCGGGAATAGGATGACATTGATAAATGTCTTCAAAGTGTTATGGCGCAGCGGCGGGAGGTTTCGGGCTCAGCGACGGGGACGTGTCATTGGCCTGTTGGAGCGAGTTAAGATCAGTTCCTCAAATCTGCACTTTGAATAATATTGAAGGGGGAAAAAAAACAAAACATCAAGATTTATTAAGAAAAAGGCTGCCGTGTTTTACTCATCTCTTGGGCTCCAGGCCGACTGTGTGTTTTAAAATATGGAGTTGGTTTCTGCTATTTTTAGGAGCAGTTCGAATCTGTAACTAGGTTACATCTTTCAACATTTCGCGTCCTCTCTCTGATTCCTCCCTCCGTTCTTCTCTGAGATATTTATAGACTTTACAATCAAAGAAAAAAATCTTTGGGGATTTACGGTCTCAATTAAAAGAAGATTACACGCGGGGGCCCTTTTGCCTGCTAGTATTCTGTTGACACCAGCGTCGCCCCGTCTTTAAAATGTTTCATTATAATAATATTCGAACTTGGTGTAAGCATTTTTTCACCTCAGAAAGTATTGGGGCCATATTGAAAGTGTTTGGTTACCTGCAGGCCTTATCGCTGGTATATATTCAGTTTCCGCAGTATTGTAAAGAGTGTCATACTCGCCACAAAGCCAGCTGCATTTCAGTTGTTGTTATTTGCCAGCTAAGGAGGTTGTAATTGCGGGGAAGAAGGAAGAGTGGCAGCGCTGTCAGGTCAACAAGTTCACACAACGTTATCCCTAATGAACTAGTCAATTTCAAGCGTCCTAATGTGAATATGACTTAATTAAAGTGCTCCTCCATGTGTCAGGTTACCTCTTGCGACTCTGTTGCCCATTTCCCTGAGCAGAAATATTACGTTACACACTGACGACTCGCTTCTCACATGGGGGCCTCGAGCCATCTGTTTCTGCACCAACCGTCGACGCAGTCAGCTACCGTGTTTACTGGGCTGTGGACCAGTAAGTGTGTGACCTCACAACACGACACACTCTTTGGGTCCAGAAAGAGATGGCTTCCCCTTTAATGCAGTTGAAAAACCAGTGGAGTATGTTTGATTTATTCCCTGATCCTAAAAAAGAATCCTGGTAATTAGTAGAGTTCTCATTTTGAGATAGAGTGAGTGTTTTCACGGATTTCCGTGCGTTATAAAATCCAGATGAATGACCTTTATAGCTCTGGAGAAAGCTCTAGAATAAAATCGAAACCTTTACATGGTCTGTGGAAGATGTTTTGGACCAATAAAAGGTTGGAGCACAAATAATCACATTTGTTGTCGGCAAAGTCTTGCCGACACAACAATATCCCTCAGAAATCCTGTAATTTATTCCCGTAATCTACTCGGGGAAAGCTGGTGCTTAGCAGCATTTTCAAGATTAGATTACCTCTGTGTCCTTCGCCATTGATATTCTCAGTAATGGGCCACATTGTTTTGGATTTAATCCTGTCTAATCTGTGTTCATCATGGGGACGTGAAAGCTTACTATAGTTCCAACTGCTTGCGCTGTTGTCTTATAGTGCGGCGGATAAAGAACAAGGCCGATGGCGCGGGGAACTGTCCAATTAGGTACCAAACGTCTTCCTCATCGGGGGCCTGGCCCACTCTCGGGGGGCCTCTGAGCGAGCCCTGTTGCTATGGCTGCTGGGAGCATGTGTGGAGGACGTGAACATCTATACATCCTCAATGTATACATCCACTTTCATGTATAGGGTACAGCATGTCGTTTTTTCCTGCTAACCCAGCATGCATTTCTTTTGTAATGACGATGCATGCCGCACGTGGTTGACTGCTCGGCCCCGGTGCGTAGACGGCATACTAAACAGCGCCCATGAACCTCTCGCCAGTTGTGTGTTGAAAATAATGAAAGACCGTGGGGGGGGTTCAGAGGGCATTCTTAACTAATCAAACATGTCCCCTGCTGGAGGCACACTGTTTTTTGTTTTTTTTCGCTGGCTGGCCCCCGGGTCCTCTGTGTGAGTGGGCTGAATGTATGAGAAGCGTATGGATGGGAGGCGGATTGCCGGTGAGAGCCCTGAGGCGAAAGGCCTCCTGGCACGTGAAGCGAATACCGAGGAAGGGCCCGAGCTCTCGGGAAACCTCATTAGACATTTAGGGGCGTCCTGTTTTCCCCCTCTCTGGACAGCTGGACAGCTAAATTGTTTGTGAATCAATAGTTTAGCTTCCTACTGGCTCCGCCGAGCGAGCGGAGTGCATTTAAACCCAAGAAATCCCATTATGCTTGGCAGGGATGGGAAGCACAGCACTAGGGGCCTCAGTAAGTACCATAGCTATGCCCATTATTCAATCAACCTGTTTGTTTATGCGCAGTGCTTTTGCTGAGACCACTCATAGTCATCATACACTAATGTTTTCATCTTACATTTTTTTTTTTACTATATAGATTATTCCATAGGTCAAATATCCCCTGATATTCCCTTTTTTTTTTTTACACAGGGCTTTATGAATGTTACTTTTAAGGAGCTATTTTTCGCATTTACATATTATAACTCTGATTCCCTTACTGTCCCAGAGCGGCGTCCCCTGATCAAAATCATTTCAGGGGTATAGTTTTGTTTTTTCTCCTGAAGTTAACGTGCTCTCACCCCAACACAATACGATGGTTGTGGGTCTTCTTACATCCTGTAAACACAATAGAGCGTTGGTGTGTCCGCTACCATCCTGCTGTAACTCATGCATGCAGCCACTTTAAATCGCTCTTTGGTTGCCGTCACTTCCCGTCCCTGAGTGATCCTCGCTAATGGGATCGATTCGAAAGTCCGAAGGTTGTGTTGGCGCTCCTTCACAGAGCAGGTGATTGCATATTAATCTTGCTTCGTATGAAGGCCGCCCCGACTGATTGGCTTCTTATTTAGACTGATGATCTCCAATCCAGCTCTTTGGCTTTGTAAAAGGTACAGAGAGAGAGAGTCAAAGAAGGGATAGAGCGAGCAGGAAGTAGGGGGGCCGGGGGAAATAAAGAGAAAACGGAGAAGAAACAAACCATTTGGAGCAGTCCTTTCATTCCTCAGTACGGTGTAACCAGAAATAAAAGCTGTGGCTGGTGTGGGCAGCCGCGGTCCTCTCCCGGCCAGTGCGTCGGCCCCTCATTCTCCACATGAAGGGCCCATTGATGTGGGCAGCATTAGCATTCGATGTAGGCGAGCACGACAAACAGGTTGGTTTTTCCGTTTCACACTAACGAACCTGTTCTCTCAAAGGGCCTGGAGTCCACTCTCCTGTGGCCAACGAATGTGGATAAAAGAGGTCAAAGGGCGCCTGTGTCCCCCTTCCAAGCTGAGCACCGTCTCAGTAGAAGGCCTTCATCACCAAGTAAGCTGGCCTGACACTGTCACATGTGGCTCCCAAACTCGAAATGGTGACGCAACCTCCCGCGTCATGTTTTCTGTGGCCGCTGCCGGGACAATGCACCAGCACTAATGGCCTCCGACAAAACGAGCCTAAAACGTCCCTGAGCAAAAGCTGCTCTTCTCGGTTTGCATTTCATTATTAAGATCTGAACGCAGGATGCCGAGGGAGGGTCTTGCTGACTTATTCATGAGACGTGTGCACTAATTATGCTCCGGATTCTGCTCCTTGGCTCGGTTTGTAGCTGCGGGGCAGCGTCTGTTGCAATCTGCCAATTCACGCTGCTGACTTTATTCTCGCATTTTTACTCGGCAACAGAGAGTTGCCCCCGAGAAGATGTGGCTTATATTACCCCATGTTTGGGGGGGGGGGGGACACATGTGATCTTGATGTTTTCAATCTCTGCCTTTGAATAATCATGAGTCATCTGTGTACTGCGTGAGCAGGTCACGTCGATTCCGAAAAGAGAGACGAGAAGGGGGGAGAGATTGAAGTAAGGGGGAGGCCAAGCTCAAGAAATGCAGATTTTTTTTTTTCTTAGCCATATGAGCGGCGCACAGGCAGATAATGAAGACGTAAGCCAAGATACCGCCCTTAAAAATTCTCTTTATTCTCTATACTGTGGGAGATGCCAACATGAGAGCGTTCCCAGCCCGACTGGGAGCATTTGCCTCACATTATTCCTCAGAGGAAAAATCAGCCATGCTCGCATAGTAATGCGGTACTGCTTCGGAGAAGGACGTGGCATTGGACGGCCTCCATACTGTACGCGTGGGCCTGGTGGTAACAGCGGGCAGTGTCACTGGTTGGATTATTCATAGGAAAGGTGTAATGGCAGTGAGTGGAGGAAAAGGGCGTCCAGAGGTGACTCTGACTGAGAGGGAGATCACACACATGCACACGCGCACACACGCGCACACACGCGCACACACACACCTCTGAAGTTTATCTGTAACACACAGTTGCACTCATGCTGCACACACAGGGCCTGTGTGTGTGTGAAGGACAGATGGAGTGAAGGGCAAAGCGTCGCACTCAGCCAAACACACATGCAACACCCTAAACGCACACTCATAACCCACACTCTTGTTCAGAATGGGTGAGAGAGAGGACGGGGTCGCACTTGCCTTAATTCCCCTGCAACAGAGGACACAAAGACAAAGCAAAACACTGCTCTCCTATATGACTGAAGCCCTGCTGGAGTGTAAAAATGCTCACAGCACCGACCCATGACCAACTAGATCGGGGCCCATTAATAATGAAATGAAAAGGTTGCGACATCGCATGAAGCTGAAAAAAGAATCTCAACTAACGCCAAGCCAAAGAATCAAAAACATGCGGTTTCATTTATTTCATGGCGTGTGAGTATTTTTTTTTATTTTTTTTAAAGCCCTCCAGTGGAAACCGGTTGAGGCCTGTTCCCTGTCTCAGAGACCCAAGCAAACGGTTTCCTCTATTTCCCATCATTGACTACTAATGTCCTTCAGCCTCATATTTAACAGAAATACCACAGGGGTCAGTCTTGCCATCTGCTGGAGTGGTTTCAGTAAACAAAGGCTTCTCAAAGCAATTTATCCAAAGTGTAAAGGCATTTACCATTAGAGCAGTCGAGCGAAAGCTTCTGTTGGGAGCATAATGTATGAGAAGTCGCTTAACCTAGTTTCGCTTTTCTGGCCGCAGTTGGAAATGAAGGCGAGTTTGATCGGGACGCGCCGTAAACCGCGTGGTCTGAGCTGTTCGTCTCCCGGCCTCTTGAGGATGAAGGGAGGATTTCCTTGTGTTAAGCGTTAATCTTGTGATATTCATGCCGGCGTGCGTCCGCACATCTGCACCTACTTCTACAGGCTCAGAACCCCCCCCCCCCCTCAAAAAAAAATCACCGTTTTTTGAGGAGACGCAACATTTGCCTCATTGTAGACGCACAATCGCCAGATAAACGGTCTTGCATCTCGGGCTACGTTCTCCCTTTTTTCAAAGCGTTACCCCGCGCTCTCCTGTGTTGCGTAAGTGGACACCTGTTCTGGGGTACGAGCAAATGAGCACACGGTGTGACTTGGCCAGGATTCACCAGATGACTCAGGTCTTCGCCCGGGCTGTGCTCATTGTCAGTCGGCGCACACACCGCTCGCCAACAGGCTGTCTGGCTGCGGCCTTGTGCTCTGCAGTGAACACAGACATGAACTCTCTCTGTTCCGGACACAAAGGTATACGATGGTCAAGGGAATGGTTCCGGATAAGCCTTTCTTTTCCAGTTTTTCATACATTTGCGGATTAACCGAATAGTTTCATTATTGCATCGGAAACAACTAACAGAGCAACGCCAAATACCATAACGGGTTCCACGTGGCTTAATGTAGCAGAAAACAATAGATTGCCCCAGCTGACACATTTAAAGTTTCGGGTCATTTGAATAAGAGCGCACGCTGATTGTTTTAAACAGTATATACTGCTTGTTTGAGTTAGGAGTCTCTGAGTGCCAAATAAAAAACGCGGGGTATTATCTCGCACATCAGTGCCCCCGTTGAGAGAGACTGTGGAGCCCGCAGTGGCACGAGTAGTAGTAGTAGATGAAGACTTCCTGATGGGTCAGGCATGAATATGCATGGGGCAGGCTCAAAAGCGCCGGCACAGGCGGATACAGTACGGCAGCCAGTGTGGCCACAGAGCGGGCTTTGTCTGAACCCTGGAGCAGGCTTGCCCCCGTTGAGAGAGACTGTGGAGCCCGCAGTGGCACGAGTAGTAGTAGTAGATGAAGACTTCCTGATGGGTCAGGCATGAATATGCATGGGGCAGGCTCAAAAGCGCCGGCACAGGCGGATACAGTACGGCAGCCAGTGTGGCCACAGAGCGGGCTTTGTCTGAACCCTGGAGGAGGTGTCTGCAGGCTTCCCAGCACAATGAGGAGCCGCCGCCTGTTTGAGGAGTTAGTGAGCTGCTCTAAAGGTTTTTTTTTTTTTTTTTTCTCCAAACTCTCTGGTTGGACTAGTTAATAGTAATAATTATGCCTGTTTTAGATTAGATGAGATTATTCTTTATTGTCCCACTGTGGGGAAATGTGCAACTTGTAGTACTTACCTGGTGCGTCTCTCTCCGGGGGGGCGCTTGTTATTTGAGCCGCTCCGGGTGTTTTCACCTGTGCCTCCTTGTGTATTTATTCTCAGTCTTTTCTGTCTCTTCAGCTGCCCCCCCCCCCCCCCCCCCCCCCGCGCCCCCCCCCCCCCCCCCCTTGCTGTGTGTTGCTGTTTTTGCTGGATGGAAAGCAGGTCCACGGCCCCCTTGGAGAGAAAAAATCCCAGATGTGGTGGCCTCTGGCATCGTGTAATGCCATCAGCTGCCCTGATTTTAATTACTGGACATTTTGTCGGTGTGAAATGTCGATGGATTGTTAATGTGTGTGAGAGATAATGATTACCACGCAAGAGAGGTTGAAGGTGCGTGAGAGAGAAGAAGTTGAGGAAATGAATATGAATGAGGAGAGTCCACAATGGAATGGCTGGAGTACAGCTTCGCTTGTTAAAAAATCTTTACTTGTGTGAACAGCAAACCGTTAGGAAGAACAGGATATGTGTTCAAATGTTAAAATGATCTCCGTGAGATCTAATGTTATATTGCACGAAAAGCCTTAATTTGTGTTAATTATAATTCCTTGCTCTCTACTGAATAACTTATTTATGAGTAAGAGCATAGGGTGTGTTTAAAATTGGAATTTTCATATTTCCTTCGGGAGTTATCCTAAGATGGGTTTCATGAATCATTAAGTGAAATGTTACCAATGTAAACAACTCAGCTTGCGTCTGTGCGTAGTTGTGTAGTCTGCTATCCTGCCGGCAAACCCACAGGATTTCCTAGAGGTACACTTCGATAGATTATGTTGATATAGGAAACAAATGTGCGTAGGACACACTGGCACATGGTTATTGTTACACGACGGCGCAAACACAATGCCACCCGGTGCTAATTGGGGGAGGATACGTAGCACATCAGGGATTTCTGTGTGGTAGCAATTTAAAACTGTTGTGTAATTACTGTGAACAAACACATGAAATCTCACAGTTAGGGAGAGACAGATGGTAAAACTTTGTCCAGCTCATTTTCCTGTGAAATAAAGAGTAAAAAAAATTATAATAATAAAAAAAAACAAAAAAAAAACACAGTGTCTTGACAACAGTAGACCGTTAATAACAACCGTTGTAACAGGAAGCCAGAGGGGTTAAAATATATTTCTATTGAAGCACGATATTACTTCCTGACGGATATACTGAGAACAACAATAAATGGAGCCGGCAAACTAGTGAGAACAGAGAAAACATGGAGCCTATTTTGAGTCTGTGTCACATATGGTTCCATTAAAAATAGATCTCCAACTGCAAGATGTATGATTGTCAAATGCTACAGATCCATGCTTTGAAAAACATATTTAGTATTAAATGTAGTATTTAACAACAGACTTATTCCAGGAAATAAACATATTGGCACTAACCACAGCAGTGGAAACACAGCCCCCGCCGTAATCATCTTTATTTTGTGAGGTTGTTATTATCGCTTGCTGCAGCGATACCAAGGTATCAATATGTTGCAATTGATCCAGCCTCTCTGATTTACCTGAGCTGTAATGACAGATTTCGATATTTCCTGGTTATTGCTCGAGCTGGCTGGTTTCCACATCCACAAAGACGTGGCTGTATTGCATTTGCGGTGGGAAGCGTCTTGTTTGGGCTGCGACCGTCACTGACCTACATTGTGTATCAGTTGTCATCGTCATAGTCATGTGCAGCGGGTGGTGGAAAAAGTTCACCTCAGTGAAACGGTGACTCTCCACCTGACTTGCACTTATAGTGAGGAGTACACGCGCCACTTATTAGCGCCCATCCACCCACACACACTCATTGCCGTTGCTGTGTGTGTCTCTGGTAAAACTGTCAGCAGTGTGTCCAAGTGAGGATTGGTTTTCATTCCTCTATGGAGGAAGGATTACAGCAAATACACACATGCAGTCAACCTGTCTGTTTTTATGATATTATATGATATTGTATTATATTATTCCGACACAAGAGGCAAAAAAGGAGTGTGCGGTTGTCCGGAAATGGATGCTGTTTTGTATGCTAAGGCGTATTATTATTATTATTATTATTATTATGGTGTTAATATGGAGTGATGATAAACAGACACTCTGATATCGTATGCTTTGTTACCTCCTCCGCTGTCATGAAAAAGAAACGGTGGTGAGATTAAAACATGGGCCTGGTTTTCTGTGCTGTGACCTTGTTTGCTAATTAAGTGTCAGACCCGTTTTTCCATTCCAGGAAAAAAAAAAGAAAAAGGCCTGTATCTTAGGGCTCAAATTGCCAGAAGGCCATGGGAACACTTATTTATTTTCTTCCACTGGCTTTCTCCACCGGGGGTTCCCGTCTTTGTGTGGGTGTGTGTGTGCGTGAATAAAAGTCATTATTGTCATTATCATTCAATGCTGTATGCTTAGCCTTTTCTTAAGAATACTGCATAAAGCTGTTACTGTCTTCAGTTACTAAATGTCAGACCTTACATAAATAGCACATCTTTTGTCCATTACATGGAACACTATTTGAAAAAGTATAATAAATGTACCTATTGTTGAGCACTCCATGAAGTTGGCTGTGAGGCAGAGCCATTAAAATCCCTGTGAGCCCGTTGCAAGCGGTGGCATACCATTTCAACAAATCATCCTCCACAATCCGCCGCCTCCAGGTGACACGTCACTGGGATGACTGACGTCGGGCCGACGTGATGTAACAGTAAACATGCCATGATATTTATGGCATCGGAGCAGCGAGCACAGGAATCCACGGCATTCTGTTTATGATGGTTAATATTGTTATTAGGGTCTATCCGCTTGGTTTGGATGATAATAGGCTTTACATTTATTTGTTTATATATAATTAATTATTATTATTATGTTATATTCATTGGCGGCGTTTCCCCTAGGTTTGCTGCTTCGGAGGGGGTGGGCGTTGCTTGGCAGTGGGGAGGGGGCGGTGGAGGCTAACACCCTCCACCCTCCACCCACCCTAAACCAATCCCCTGACCCTAAACCAATCCCTTGACCCTAACCTAATCCCATAACCCAATCCCTAAACCCACACATTGGAGGCAGAAAGGGCATAAATGGGGGGGGGGGAGCAAAACAGAAAGTCGATGAGACCTCCCTATCAAAAGTTATTTGCAGGAAACGTGATGAGAGTTTTGGACTTTTCCTCATTTCACCAACTTCCCTGACGTCGTAGATCAATCCAAAAAAACAAAAAAAATCCATTCGACATATTCATACAGAGGTCTTTGTTGGAAAACAAATATTGCTGACTGATAAATATACTGTCTTCCATAGTAGGAGATTGAATCTATACAGCCGACTCATGTGCTCCAACTTTTAAAGAGACATGTTACGAAAAAGACATCGTCACATTATTAGTTCTCACACCCCATTTCCCTGTGTGTAGTGCGAGGCTCATCATAGAGTGGTGAAAAGTTGTTTTCCCGACATATTTCCTCTTGTCTCTTTGCATCGCGCTGCCCACTTTACATTGTATGTCTTTTGCTCAGCGAGCATGAAAACTGCCCTATTTACGGAGAGACCCTCCCGTGCCTCTCAAGATGCAAGGCCTCTCCAAGCTGCACAACTCATTGACCCTTGGCCTCCGTCCCATTGAGACTCCGTGGAGAGTGAACATCTGATTAAACTTCCGATTTTAGGCTGGCTTGCATTGTGCTGGACCGTGTTTGGCGACCAGTGCTGCGGGGCACAAGTGACTGTCTGTCCAGACTTAAAAAGAGCAGCATTGTGCATGTGACATTTTGATGATTGAGTGATTATCAGCCACTTGAATGCTGACGGTGACCTATATGTTGAGGCCTGGGTCAAGGGATGGGGCAGGCCAGCCAGAGCATAGGGCCCATATCTAGTCTGATGAGCCTTAATATAACACCCAGCGACACGGCATGCGTCAGACTGTGGAAAACACCGATTTTTTTTTTCTTCACTCAGAAACCATTGTGCCCTTTGACTCTGCTAATTGTTGTAGAATGCAAACGACGATGTGCTGCAGTAAATTGTTACTCTCGATTTGCCTTGACATAAGTGTTTGTAAACTCCTGATTGGATTGTTCCCCCAGTCTGAATTGATGAATCCGCTCGCTAATTGGATTTGTATGGGAAGGGACAGACTGTAGAAGACGGGAGGAGAGAAAGATGGACAGACTCCCCGAGGGAGGGAGAGAGCGATGGAGGCAGAACATTCCGTGTGACTCTAAGCCTTATTTTCTATGCCTTGATGACCGCTCCAGGGCAGGAATCGATACAGTCTGCCTGGCTCCAGGGGCCACAGGCCCTCACTGCAGGAAGCGGATATCTCCAAACCATCCATTATGGATGAGAGGAGCGAAAGGACCGATAAGACGGGGAGGAAGACGGGGCCAGAGGAGAGCGGATGAGAGGACGGGATGGGTGGAGGGGGCTGACTCAGACGATGAGTGGCTGAGTGGAGGAGGACGGAGAAGTTTTGCAGCCGGTGGATTTTTTTTTTTTTGTTGTTGTTTTTGCTGGAGCTCAGTGTGGCTGGTTCCTGGGGCTCCACCAGTGTAGTTGCAATGTTGTTTTTTTCACGCAGCCTTCACAGCTATCAAAATGAAATTGCCCTCTCTCCCTCCCTGCTTTCACCCCTTCATGTTCTCTGTCTTTTCCATTTCTTCTCACAGCGGCACGCTTTCCCTCTGCACATAATGTAGTCTTCTTATTTATCCCCCCCCCATCCCGTAGTAACATCTTCCTCCCCACCCCGGCTGCCATGCTTTTTGTGACGAACCCCTGTTGTTATTTTGCCTCTCTCTCTCTCTCGAAAACTCGCATGTAACCCCAACCCCCCCTCCTCACCTCACTCACTCTCGCTCTCTCTCTCTCTCTCTCCCCTCATGTGCTCTCTCGTTTCTCCTCCTCCTCCGCTGTGATGTGAGGTCACAGCTGGGGAGCCCGATGATTTGACAGCATAATGTTGGTGTGTTTGTGATGGAAGAGGAGGAGGAGGAGGAGGAGGAGGAGGGGGGGGGGGTCCTCTGTCCTGCGGAGTCCTTGTGACAGAGAGAGGCAGGATGGCATGACAGCAGTTGCTAACCAGCAGAAGCAGACTTGCAGTTTATCCCGAGGCTCAGTGTTGGAGAGAGATAGGAAGTCGCCAGCTCCGCTGCTGCCAACCCAACGCTAACGGGACCGTAGCTACAGCGCCGTTAGGGTGCATCTGTCTGCACCTCGGGGCGTGTGCATGGGAAGGGAGGTGGGTGGCAGACTGAGCTCACCGTTCTATTGGTGAGTGTGTGTGTGCGTGTGTGTGCACGTGCGCTTGTGCGTGCGTGTTTGTGTGTGCGTGTGAGTGTTTGCATATGGAGGTGCCAGGGCAGAGCAGAGTTTGCAAGTTTGCTTGCTTCTCCGGGGTTATTAAATGTGGGTTTGTGTACGTGGGCTGGTGTTTATATATATACTGTATATATATATATATATGTGTGTGTGTGTGTGTGTGTGTGTGTTTGTTCTCCTGCACAGCCCAACTCTGCTGGCTCTGGGATTCTGTCCTCTGCAGAGAGCATGAAGCATCCCACCTCAACACTGCGGGGCTGCACAGTGAGGGGATGAAGCTACTGAAGCATTCACTGTATGCCTCTGTTTAGTTTTTGAGATGTTTGAGCAAAAAGGGTTGGTTGTTGTTGTAGCTCCTCTTTGTATGGGTGTTTTGTCATGTTGTCATAATGTTTGTGTGGCGTTGCTCGTGCGCTTTTGAGCTGTCTGGGAAGCTTTTCACTGAAGAATTTATGATCATCGGAATAGGCGTGATTGCAAGTAATATTATTATTATTAAATTTTCTTCCGTTTTTGGTTAATGACACACGTACGGTGTCATTTATTCACATCAAGCCCCAACTCTGAGGCCCGTGTCCTATATGCCCAGTGTAGCCTATTAGGGCGAATCCTCTTGCTTCATTGTCGTGTACGGTCTGCTGTGATAATGCGGTGCCCTATATGTGCATTGTGCATCAGTTTATGTTGTTTTCTTTGGCATTAAGTATTCTTACAGTGCTTTTGGTGAGCTCCGTAACACACAGGGATTCTCCACAGCTGCGTCCTCACAATACGTGACACGCTCAGACCTTTAAAGTCATTAGAAACACTCAAATCAAAATAATGCGCACACACCTAAACAAATGCACACACGCTTGCGCACACATACACACGCACACAAAAACACAGGCCTGATTAGGCTGATGAGCTGAGTTTTGGGCTGTTGAGTTGATTGTTGCTTTTGTCATGATGATTCGATGTTCCGCAAACTATTAAGACAAACCATTTCTCAAGGTCCCCATTATAGGTTGCCATTCTCTCTCCAATCACCAATCAAAGTCATGGAATTGCACCATATCCAATTGTACCGTTTTCCTGGCAGACACACGCCGAATGTCTTTCAAGGTGATTGTGTACACTCAGGTCTCCCTGCACTACTCATTATACCTCCCATGTCACGAGCTCAGTGGTTTGCTCTACTTTGGCTGTCTCGGCAATAAAAGGGTTTGAAGAGGAGGATCAAATCTGGACCATCCGTGGCAATTTATGTCGGTTCAAATTCAAGCTTTTGACAGAAAGCAGTGGGTGCTGGGGAACAAAATCTGATTCACTGACCTGTGCTACATGAGGTGGCAGCGGAGCAGGACACAGTTGGTGTCACACACGTTCCCGCTTACTCACTCTTATCACAAATCCATTCGACCAACTCAGAGCCACAAGATGCACAGGATGGTGCTCGGAGGTCATAAAACCAGTTATGGTGGTAGGAAGGGATGAATCAGACCCCTAAATCGCTGGAGAAAGCCCGATTGAGGACAGGAAGTGCTTCCTAAGAGCCGCAAACAATGTCGTTGAATATGCATTCCTGTTCTTCTCTTCATGCGACACCACATCAAATGGGATTACAGGCAGCAGAAACCAGGGCACAGCACATTCCATAACAGCGAAATGACTCAAATCGGCCTCATATGCTTTCCGTCAGTGTCAAATCATTCATTTTATTTCTATGTTGACACAACATACTTTAAATTGCTATTTCAATTCAATCTTACATTTTTTATTTGTTTCAAGTAAAAACTGTGAGTATAGCGATGTTTTTTTTTTGTTCAACAGTTGGATGTATAATAATTTCACTACTTATCATTACAAATTCGAACCAGTTTAATATTACAGAAAGCCAATTTGACGTTGTGGAAACTCCTGGTGTGCATGCTAGAATTGACTTTTTATGAATCAGTCCTTTATTAGTCTTTAACAATGTTAGGGCCAGACTTTCCAATAATAAAGGGAGCCAGAAGTTAAAAAAAACTCTTGAAAACTCACTGAAAACATGTTTTTGTTCATTAGTGAGGTTCTGCAACGGCACAAAGTTATTTACCAGCTTCCCGAGCGTAGGGGAGGAAAGATGGGAAATGAGCCTCTTGTGTTCCTGTCAGATGTGGGATTGTGCTGAGTCAGAAGTGTTGCGTAAACCACACTGGAAACACAAAGCCAGATCAGTGGCCGTGGCCAAGACTTGTCCCCCACTGCTCTCGGTGTCACGCTCCACATGCTGTATGCCTCAGAGAGGTTTGCTCTGGTTTTGATCGGCCGGCGGGCTCATGGGTTATGAACTGAAGCGAAGTGCGTGTTAAAAAGAAGAAACGCGCCTTCTTCCTCCTCTGTGGCAATCCTCGTGACGTTTAAGCGACCCGTCTGTTTGATGGGAACCGAAAACCAATTTGATCGGATTTGGTCTTAAGCATCGTCTGCGGATTTGTTGGCTTTAATGACCCAAAGGTCAAGCGAAAACATTTTCAAGGTCCAGATTTCATTGGCTATGGTTGTATTATGAGTGCAATGCACTCCATGATCCTCAAACTTAGTTTTATTTTTTTAATTTCCATAATCACTTATTTCATTTGCATGACCCACAGAGTGACTTACCGCCCCGGATAAAACTAGAGGATTTTGCTAGTTGCTACAGCATCGCAGCATGGGACTACCTCAAAGAGTTTTTTCTGCAGACTTTTTGGTGTCTTTCCCAATCCCTGACGCAATTTAAAGTCTCACCAGGGAATCGAGTTCCATTAGATGGATGCTAGTGAGGGTTTGGGTGGTAGCCGATTTTGGACCTCTGCATTATTTAACACAATGCAATTCAATAACTGAATCAATGTGTCTTTCTGTGTTATGGATTCCTGGCATGCAGTCCAAAGCCTCATGTCTTTCTTTTTAGCCTGATCATACACTTTATAATGATGTGGGTCCAGGCAAGGCAAAGTGACGCTGTAACACAAACCCCGCTCACAGAAACGTTTAAAATGTGTTCTGTGCACCTTAGAATGCTCCACTCCTCTTAAATCCGTTCTAGTGTTAACCAAATCCCTTTCACACTTACTCAGCATTTAATGCATCCCAAAGGCATTATGGGATCATGTGTATTATAGTGGTCGCCACCTGTCCCCAGAACATAACGGAGACCCTTAAACCACATGTGATTACACAGTAGGAGTTCACAACTGGGAGCGGCTGTATAATCATCCTTGAGCTGTTTTAACCAAACGTTTAGCTCCACTGGACGATCTATTTTGCTTAATGACTCCTAAGTCAAGGCAGTGGAAGTCATGACTCTGAAGTCAGATCATCATCCCTCCCAACTCGAAAATGAGCATCTCAGATTCAAAGTTCAGCTGTGGGTGTTTTGGCGGTGGAGTGATTTAACATTTTTGTGCGAGTGTGAACGACCCGAAGCTTTGAGATATGCAATGCTCACATTTAATATTATGAAAAAAAGTAAAAAAAAAAACAAACATTGAAAGTAGACTTAATCCTCGTTCGGTTCAAGGAGGAATGAACCTCAAAGAAGAAAAGAAGAGCTCAATTATAGTTGCGATGGGGGAGGGGAGGGAGGGCAAAATAAGTTGAAGAGTGGCTTTCACAATGTGCTTAGTACGGGCAGAATCATATTACCTGCTTCATCTGGAACCGCAATCCATATCACAGTGGCAGTGATTCGTGTTGTATACAGGCTTGCACATTATGACCGTTTCTGCGTCTCAGCACTGAGAAAATCTCTTCCAGGGGAAAAAAGCAGCTTCCTCTGCAAACCCTGGTGCATGATGATTATGACAGTGCCAATGATGCGTCTGGCCCACTCACAGGCTAATGATGAGAGAGAACTCGGGATAGGGGGCGGGAGGAGGTGTGTGTGTGTGTGTGTGTATGGGGGGCGGTGGTAGTGGTTTGGGTGCAGTGAGTGTTTTCATGTATGTATTTTTTATTGCAAGGGTGTTTCTGTACGTGTGTGTTTATGTGTGTGCGTGAGTGGGATGGAGGGGCTTAAAAGATTAAACCCCCATGCTGGCCACGGCGACGGGAGGAGACCCCTCGGTGGAGCGCTCTCGCCGCGGGGAGGCTTCTTCAGTGGGGTCCCGTTCGTCCTGCTGGGGGAATTAGCCTTTTCTTTTCCCACTGTGCCTCCATCCTGTTTTCCACCGCGGAGAGAGAGCAGCAGCGCTCTCCGAGGCGCACAATGGAGCCGGGTATTTAGGACACTTGGCGGGGTGGGCATGTTGGAGGGGACGGGGGCCGCTAAGTAGCTCATCCCGTCACACAGCCACTGGCGGGATAGCTCTCCACAGCAAGGTAAGATCTGAGCAGCACACGGCCACGGTTCTCACACTGTGTGTGTCATAGCGCTGTGGGCCGTTGGTTCGAGAGGAGGGGGGAGGTAACCGTTACCTAATATTGTATTCCCGCCCCCTAATCCAATAAAAGGGTAAATAACAGAGTAATCGTTCCATTGTCTCCGATCTATTGTAGCCACCCACTGCAGAGCATACGCGCTTTATTCCCATTTTGCCTCCAAGACCTTTCATTGCGTAATCTGATGGTGCTCATTGTTTGCCTCGGTAGACCCCAGGACAAACTAATTACCATATATGAACTCCTGTGTCTTATCTGTATAGCTTTCACAGGGCATCGGATGCAAGCACCACTCTGTCACTTGGTAATTACAGTTATTTACGGCGCAGAGTGTGGCCATCAACGAACGGGGACCACGATATGTCGCCTCAATAGCATGTCGCTGCCCTCCTATAAGGTCTCGGCCAATATCTTTATTGGACAGATGCAGCATGAAGTAATTATCTTGAATGCTTTTTCTTTATAGAGTGCCAGTCTCCTTTGACCTTTGCGCGGGTGGCACAATTTATCACACAGATTGTGACATACTCATGCCATGCTACTTGTTCTTCCTCAAAGGCTGCGGCGCCGAAATGTCAGCGCATCCATGTGCTATGAATGAACATGCTTTTCCGTATGAGGCTGCAAACGTTTATTTAACGTTGGCTTAAAGGTGGTTAATATTATTCATAGGTGCCTCTTGTCCTCTAAGAGACAGTGTTTTTGATAGTGTTGGCGATATTGGAAATCCAAATTTGGAAATAGCCTTTTGTCAATTGTCTTTAATATACCAACAATATAAGAACATTTTTCTGCCAAGTCAGTTTTCCGACCTCTACCGCTACTTACAAATGTGGCACATCATCTCACTCTGTGTGCATGTGCATGCCTCGAATTTGCTTTGTGAAAACACTTGACAATCTCATCATCTGGCAGCAGTCGAGGCTTCATGGATAGATGGATGGATAGAAAAACGAAAGGATCGGTTTTCATTGGTTCCTTCTCGGTTTGTCACTCCCAATACAGGAAAACCATCAATCTGTCAAGTCAAAGACAGAAGCTGTACTTTTGCGTTCGTTCATAGACATGGTGATTCGTCTGTACGGCGGTCCGTATTCCGTCGTCATGGATCGAATGACCAGTGCCGTTGATATTCAGGTCAGCCGAGGTTGCTGAGCAGGGTCGCCTCTTGGGGGCATTGTGTTGACTGCGGTGGGGGGTTTGGATAAATAGCTTACATTAGCATGGAGAGGGATGGAGAGAGAGGAGGCGGGAAGGGTGGAGACGGATTGACACAGTGAACGAGCCCTGACTGGATCATCTGCAGCTGGATTACATCATGAATAATACCTCATATATAGTCTGTCTGCGCTCTGAGCCAGACAGGACAAAATAACTACATTTTGAAATCTCTGCGTTAGATCTCAAGCAACTGCCCGATGGATTCATGTTTACTTAAAGGGGCCATAAAGTATCATTTCTTGCATCTTTGTAGTAAAAAAAGTGAAAAATGAATGCAGAAGAAATCAAAGGTATACATTATTTACTTAACTTGCAGTATGTGTGTCGTGATTTGGTGAGATGACGCTGAACTAAATAAAAGTGTTAACGAGAGCCTTTTTTTTTTTTTTTTTCTCGTTAATTCAGCTTTTTCAAGCTGTCGTTCATGTGTGCACAGAGAGGAGTAAACAGACGAAAAGCTCAATCTGGCTGACGAGTGGCAGATTGTCATTAAGACACCATCATGTCATCAATATTCTAATTAGCGCCTTGCCGCGTCTAGTTTGGACTTATTTCCCATTGAAAGCAGTTGTTTATTTATGTGTCACACATTGACCCGACACAGCTCGGTCACCGCTGGGGTTTGACCCAGTTTTTGCCTGCTCAGAAACCGAGGGCCTCCGCAGTAGAGAACGGTGTTCTCCTGCAGGTGCGGGTTGTGTGTGTCTTGGGGTTACTGCTCTGTCTGCCGTGTAATAGGCTTTTGGATATCCTACGCCTGTATCCTCTCATTTGATTGAATCATTCTGTTGGTCTTCTGGGAGATATAAACCTGTTTATCTGGAGCCAAGTCCGGTCTTATTTTCCACACACACACACGCGCGCGCGCGCAACAGAAGGAGGTCATCTTTCAGAGCGGAGGTCGAGGAGACTCAGAGGCTTACCGTGGCTCGTTTTGCAATCCAAATCAATGATCTTTTCCATAAATAATTCATATATCGAACACACCCGTCTCGGCGTGAAAATGAAAAAGATCACAGGTTTTGTTTCATCCTTATTTATGTAACATGTGTTCAGAGCGAATTTGTGATCTCGGCGGGTTTGAGGATATTTGGGCTGCTTTGAAAACATTTTCTTTCCGTTTAACCGAAAATCATGCCAACCTACATTTCTGCAGTGCTCATTCGATGGCAAACCTCATACTCTGTGGCTTTTTTCCTCTGAGCATAGGTAATAAAGATGCAAGAAAGCGGCAACTGTGGCTGATATTAACTTTCAGAAAAAAGACGCTAGTGCTTTGGAGAAAAAAGAGAACTATCTTTCTCAAATGTGCTTACTATCTGAATACTTGATGGTGGGAGTGGTTTTACGCTCTATCATTTAGCAAATGTGCATCACTGACTCTCATCAGACTCTGGATAAATAGAGCTAAAGAGATTGAACGGTAATGCCCCTTAAACCAGACTAAGACTACGATGTCAGACCCAATGTCTCAGTTTAATCTGATAAATATTTCTTCTCCCAGTTTCGCCTGTTTTTTTTTTGTTTTTTTTCCACCAACAGCATTTGGTGGTCTCGCTGTGCCACTAAATGTATTATTTTTGGATGAATTCGTCATAATACACCGCTGATATTGTATTTGGCGCCTCGTACCTCGGTCTGAGTAATACACCAATACAGGTGAGTTGAGAAGAAGAAAATACCCTCAAAATCCCACAATAAGCAGCAGACGTCCTTTAAATATTTATGGAGTACTTTGGCGTTTTGGAAACTAAGCTTTTTCATGTTCTCACTGAAAGTTTTATGAGAAAGCTGATATTGCTTCACGTCTGCCTCGAACAAAGACACAAAACGGTGATGAACGGTCTACCTGGTGGTCAGAGGTAACCGTTTTATTTACTGCACAGATGGGTGAGTGGTATCAATCTTCACATCTAACTTTGGGGAAATGAACAAGTGTAAACTTGCCCTGGTTTTATATTAATATCATTCTATGGTCCATATTTTATTGATATGAAGATATTGCCAAGCCTCACAGTAAATCAAGGTGACGAAATGTCCTCTCATGCACGGACAAACCAATAACAACCAGTCTGCTGCTTGCATTTATTTTCATTATTGATTATTCTTTCAAATATATACTGTATATCTTTTTTTTATTATTGATTATCAATCGATTATCATGGGAACGTTTGTTTTTCAGTGCCCTCGGAAATCACACATGACTCGGAGGCCGCCGTCGCTGGCAGTGCTCATTTTTTCCTTCTCTTACTGATTAAGACCAATCCAGCGTTAACCCCATATTGGCTTCCCCGGGCGGGATTACAGTAAATCTGTGGTAAAGACTGATCGTGGTGGTGTTGATTATGTCTGTGTGTGCGTGTGTGTCAAAAGGGGGTGGGGGGCTCTTTGAGCAACATCTTGCTTTTGAAGCCCATCCACTCTGACCCCTCCATCATCCCCTCCTCCCGCAGATCCTCTTTTTCCCCTGCACTCCCCCCCCCCCCCCCCCCCCCCCCCCCCCCCCCCCCCCCCCCCCCCCCACATCAATGGATCTGCCCCGGCCGATAAGGGGAAGGCTTTTCGGTAAAGTTCCCCACTTGATTATGCAGCTTGCATCAGGCCGAGCAGAGAGACGGAGAGGTTTCTCTCGCTATTTACTCAGGCCGGGGTGCCCCTCGGGGAGAGGGGGAGGGGGGGGGGGGTCTGGGGGGGGGGTCATGATAAATAGCAGAGATGACAGAATCAGTCATCGCATGAACAGCGCTAAAATCCTCAGTCCTGCCCTCAGCAGCCTTGACTCGATGTAATATGATTTCTGATTTCAGAGTAATGAGTTTGAGAACTCTAAGGGGAGTAATGGTGAGAGGGAGAGAGAGAGAGATTGAAATTCAGCCAGCAAAGCAAAGCTGGGGAGAAGAAAAAAAAAGAAAATCAAAGCACAAGCAGTAATAGCTGTGGCCATATCCAGGGTGTGATTTATGGGGGAGAAGAAATGGCCTTGTTTGAGGGCTGTCGCGTCCGGGCCCTGTGATTTACTCTGATGTCTCGTCACATGCGTTCAGTCTACTTAGATGGGACAGGAGAGGTAGGAGGCCCCGTTAATACTGATTGTAAGAGCATGCTGCCTTTTTGTGTGGCGATGCTCGCTTTTTTTTTCTTCCAGTATAAATCAAATCAATGACGGCTCTTAATGGGATAAATGGGATTGCTTCTTTCACAATGTGCTGTGATGCTCTGACAAGGCATCTCGTCGTCTCCCCTAATCTCCTAAGTGCATCTATTAGGATCATTTATGATTGATGAGTCAAAGAAATGATACCTAAGGTAACGAGAGTAAAGAGGGCAATCGCAAGTAAGCTTAAATAAAACTATTTTTCTTTTTTCGATATCAGAGAAAAGAGATGGCGGTGTAGTTGCATCTTTCAATGGAATAAATAATTTTATTTAACAATGACTTATTAATGGAATTTAATAATTTTGATGCGCATGGTTTTTTATTATGGAAGGACATTATTTTTATTCAAGCCATAAAAAGCTGTGGACGCCGCACTGAGCCAACAACTTCCAGATGTACCCTAATATTTAGTTGAGGGGAGCGGTGGAGTGCTGCGTTTCACCACAGCAGTGTTGCTCCAGATTAAAATTGTTGTTTGCGTAGTTACTTGCCGTTTATAAAAGGCCCCCCGTTGCACGCAAACAGCTCCTTTTGAAAAGTGTTGCTAGGATACAGGCCAGCGTGAAAACCAAATCGCCTCAGCATTGTTTCCCTGCAGCTGTACAGCACGGATGTCCAGCTTACACTGTGTGTGTGTGTGTGTACGCATTGTGTTTGCCTCGTTTCTCCCTAGTCCTTTTTCGCTTGGCAGTGTGCGTGTCTTCGAATGTTTGGTGTGATGGCGTCTTTGTTGTGCATCGCTGGAATATTCGAAGGAAAAAAAAATCTCTCCTCTAATCCATTTCCCTGCACTAAGCCTCCGTTTGTCTGGAAATGGTGAGATCTCCATCGTGCAGTCACACTCGTGCGTCTGCGACAGCCCACGCCTCGGGCTGTGCTCAAAGAATCAATAGTGTCTACATCATGTTCAATTACACTCTAATCAACACACACACACACTCCGGTCCAGCATGACCTGGGAATGAATGGACAGACTTACGGCTCATTCTCGGCACTTTGAGTCCACTAAATGAATACATGGAGTGTTACATTTCAATGTGAACATCAATTTCCCTGAAGCTGTTTTTCTTTTGGCAAATGATCAACTGGGTTATGACTGACTCGTTTCCGAATTACTGAAGCCTCCTTTGTCATCCAACATTTGCTGCATCTCAATATTTTTTTTCTCTTTTTATTTGCGTATTTGGGGCGAAATAGTTTGGATTTGTTTGGATCTCTACATGGGAAACACAATCTGTCTCCTCTTTTCATTTAGGATCAGTGTTATGGAGAATGCTCATTAAATCATTGCGGGGAAATGATCTATGCAATTTTTGTCTGTCCTGTGAGTCCTGGTGCGGCGTTAACATCTGGTAGGCAGTGGGGATCTCGACTGGCCACTGTCTCAATGTCAATCATCACATGTCAACCAATCAAGGAGCTTGTGCCTCGCGAGCTGTGACAGCGAGCAGAGACGTGTTTAAGATGTCACAAATACTGTGGGTTGATGGTTTTCCCGCAGGCGGAGATTTCTGCTGACTGGGCTTGACCAAAACGCAATGCGTACATATGTGACAAATATCCTACCCACAATGCCAGTTGGTCATTCGTTGGTAAACGCCATAATAAATAAGTGAGCTTAGGTTTCTGGTTTTGTATGATATCAGTAAAAAAGGCTATTATTGCACGAAAACTCTCAAAGGATGTTTCTTTTTAACTCGCTATTTTTGCCAAACAAGCAACGTCCTCTGTTTATTCAGCATTCGTGTGAACTGCGAGCATTTTATTTTCTCTCAAATTGTTAATATTGTTTTTTTGGTCCCAAAACAACAGCACATTTTGTAACCGTCTGTTCTGTGACCTGAATGTCTCTGGCGGTTTGTCGTATTCCTGTAAATTTCACACAGTCACAGTTTCCCAGAACAAAAAAGAAAAAAAAACACTTTATTTTCTGGAAATGTAACAATCTGCTTCTTTTCTCGTTCTCTTCCGTTTCTTTCAGGAATTCCACACAGTCCTGCTAATGTTCCGTCGGCTGTGACCCCCCCCAGGTGGTTCTCGCTCCGGCATCATGCTGCACCTCGCCCTGCTCCTGGTGCTCTCCCTCTGCCCTGCAGGTCGGTCGCACACATCGGCCACGCTGGAAATCACCGTTGTTCAATCAAAGCTCAGCTCAGCGTTAGAATTTAAACACAACCCCACAAACCATATGTATATTAAAACAAATCTTGGAACGTATTGGCCTTAATTAGAGCATTAATTGTAGGAAAAGCTCAAAAGCGACAAACACTATATAGAGCTGGTAAACCATGCTGGGCAGTTATCCTGCGGTTTGAATGGTTTCACTTATTATGTTTTGTCATCTGTGTCGGAAGAAAAGTGGACAGAAAACAGAGGGGCCAGGAAAATGACCTATCCAAGAACAATACAACCTCCTGAGTGTTTTCCACACCCGCGGCCATTCTCACTTATTAAACATTTTTTCGGATTTCACATAAAAAAAATTGGGAGCATAGATTGGCAAATTTGGCTTCACGCCACATTCTTTTCAAACAGACGCTGAGATTTGGAAACTTCCCATTTATCTTTTTTCTTTTAATTTTAACCTGAGATTTGTATATCATCAACTTTTTTTGTACTTGTGACCTAGTAGCCGAGTTCACCAAAGAATTTGGCAGCACTTCAGCCGAAGCTTTAAATGATCCTGTAGGAAATGCTCGCATATACGCGCCAAAGACGGAACGGGCAGATGAACGTACAACACGTACGCTTTTAGTGCGCCGCTCACATGCACTGGATGTGTATAAATATTCAGACACCCAGGGCTGAATAAACAGTATATGCCTCCCTCGCTCGATTTAAACAGACAGCAGCCAACCAGCAGTCTCAGGTTGTTATTGTAGGTAGAGAACATTGGCCTGACATTATTTTTTTTTTTTTGCCCCAACAAGAAAAAAGTTTGACGGGTAATGTGACATCAATGGTATGACGGCAGGACAAAGGTCAAGCCAGTACAGTAACTTAGGCAAAGAGTGTATTTGCCTGCGAGTTTGTGGCCCATTTATTGTTCAGCCAGCACACATTGTGTGGATTATATGTTCTAAAATCAGGGGTTTCTAAAAATGGATTCTATCAAAGACGCTGAAGAATCTTTTAGTTATTGTAACTGATATTGACCATATTTGCTGCAAGAAATGAGGGAAATACACATGTGTGTTCAAGAACACAGGAAGTCATTTAAATCATTTCTTGTTTTACAATTCAAACGCTGACTCAATTTTCCTTTTTTACAGATGCCTCGTTTCATGGCGAGTTATCTGACTTTTACCAAGGTAGGTACATTCCAATAACCGCTCTATGTTCATCCATGTTTTCAATCCAGTTGTCCGCGTTGAAAGTTTTAATGTTAAGAAGAAGAAAAAAATCTTAAACCTGATCATTAACCAGTGTTGATGGCGAATGTTTAATTTCCAGAAAGGTCATAGGCTTAGCAGGCGATTTATTTCTATGAACACCTTCAGTGACTTTGAGGGATTTTATGGGATTTCTTTGCCGCTCGTCCAGACCATTTATTTTACTCCCTATTCAAGCGTATCTCTATTGTTCTGCTTATTCACCAAAATACAATGGAAGCCACAGAAAAGAAGTAGGCTATGTCTGATCCAAAATGTTAGGATACGCCCAATTCTTTAGTTGGAGGCCCAAGAAGTCAGGAGAAATCTGCAGCTCACAACTGCATGGTTTATTATGGTCGCATGGAAAGTAAAGCAGCGCTGGGCAAAGAGTGTGCCCCGATGCCTGGGAATGGTTCACATTTAACTTCCCCCGTTGGGCTTACACGCGACCAAATGTAATTGGCCAGTTACCAGTGGCGTGGACAATAATCTTGGAATGTGTGTGTGTGTGTGTTGTTTTGGCTATAGACATATCTTGACAAGATAGAGAAGTTTCATCTGTCCTTGAAGTACAAGCCGGTTCTGACTGGTTATTCTATCTTACAGTTCTTAGACCATTCAAGGATATACACTGTGTCATATGAGCTGAGGTACAGTGGAAAATACAGAATAGGAATACATGTCTCAGAACAAAGCCAATTATAACACAAATATGCATTGGTCTGCCCATCTCAGTCCTCTCCAGCCCCTGAGGTGGTTTAACTACAATAGGATACCCAGTGCCCCTTTTGTCTTGGTCTAAAAAAGAACCGGACTAATGAAAATATATGTGGAGGGTTTTTTTCTTCCCTGCCAGTTACTATTTCTGGATTTGTCCTTCTTGGAAATGTACATTAATGATATGAGACGATTCTAGAATTGTCATTAGAGCCAGAAATGGTATTACTGTAACCGTCTCTCTTTGTGCCGTATTATGGTTCATGAGACAGAAGATATGTACATATCTATAAGTGTATCAACCAGATGATGGGTTTTCATCCAAATTATTGCTTGGCCGGCTGTCACTGTGGGGTTGCCAGGCAACCAGTTTGCGACTCCAGGAAGTGTCCTGAAATAGTCCATATTGATCTTTTCATCTAACGTCCAGTAAGAAGGCGAAATTCGTTTTTGTCCCCAAAACTCTATTTATTCTCAATTAATGCATGGATGTCTATATGCATATGCAGTTCCTATATAAGATTGATGTTCTGTTTTTCTCTGGAATGGATGTGGACTGGCAGCGAGGGGTAAATGAGGAAAAAAGGATTTGCTGATCATTTCTTTTTTTGTAACTTGTTTTTATTCATTTAAAAAAAACAATTTCTTTTTCCTCTCTGTGAAGTATGGACCGCAGATGAGTGTCACAGTCTATTGTGTACCCCCCCACCCCAAAGGAGACGTTGACATTATCCCCACTTGTCTGTAGAAATGACACAGGATGATGGAGCATGAAACCTTTGCGTCGATGCGCACACCTCGCAGGGTCAACACAACACCTAACACCGCCGTGTGTGAGAAAACGCTGCTTACAGGCTTCATAATGTTGAACTCTTTGTCAGTGAAACATAGACAAAGATGAATGCGTGGTCATCGGAGGAGGCAGGGTCAATACCACACTCCTCAAAGGAACACTGTGTGGGTTTGTTGTCCTGCTGGGACCCACTGCAGAATCGTTCTTCCTTCACACGCTGGTACTTTCTTATCAGTCGGCCCAAAGCCACGCTCATGCCCATCACGATGTTACCACTGATATCTGTCGGCATGTCGGCAGAATTTAATTACTTTCTTACTTACTTGCTGACCTTTCTGTACAGATTGGTTATCTTCTCCACAGTATCTGCCAAACTTTATATGTTTCTTTTTTTGTACATTAATGGGCCACCAGTTTGTAGATCCACAGCGGGCCTGCACTCTCTGAGAGTATTTCCAGTGAATATAGCACACAGTGCTCATTAACGTCTGTCTCAGGCTGAGCGAATCAATGCATTGATTGTGCGTAGCTTTAAATGAAATTAAGTTTTAATTTTTCCCTGGTAAATATCACAGAAATGTGAAGTCATTTACAAATCCTTTCCCTTCCTATTATTATTATTATTATTATTATTATTATTATTATTATTATTATTAATAATAATAATAATAATAATAATAATAATAATAATAATAATAATAATAATAATAATAATAATAATAATAATAATAATAATAATAATAATAATAATAATAATAATAATAATAATAATAATAATATAATAACACACATTAATATTAACATTATTTAATTAATTTAACTAATATTCCTATATTAATATTGATATTTATAGATCTTCACAGGTGAGGGTTGTGCAGTCACTGTGGTAGTCAGGGCCACGTGGACACCAAAATGCCACATGATCCTAAAATAATTATTTCGGACAATATTTGTCATGCTTGTGCTCCTTGGCAAAAATAAAATCCTGTAGTTCTGTGCTGCTTCGTAATGAATTTCTCCTTAAATGCCATCCATAAAGGTTGAGTTCATGCAATGTACTCACTGGAACTCCAATTTCCCTGTGAGTGATTTTACACAGGGTGCCACCCAGACCTGTTATGTTCAGTTTTTTACGACCTGTGAAAAACTCATATGTCCTGTTTGAGGAGCCCTGCTCTGCTCCAGCTGCCACTTCCGACAATCACTCTTTTTGATAGCAGATGTGACATCACAGCATCACTGAACATACCTCTGCAAATTGTCCACTGTATCACCATTTTTAAACACTTTATTATTTAATGCAGATTATTATTATTTTTTTAATGGTTTGTTTTCCACCTGAGGGACCACTTTGTCCGCCACCATGCGTCATTGTGTGGCTCAGGGGCTTGTGGGTAATTATTGCTGCACTGTGCTTTTGGTGCCTCCAGGAAACAATATGTCGTATGTCCCATTTGGACGCTCTCTTGGTCAGGCAAATAAAGCAGATGCAGCTAAAACACACAGCTGTGTGTAAAGTTGAACTCATCAGAGGATTAAGCTCCTCTGGGATTTTGAGTAATTATCTGAATATTTAGATGTGAAACAAAAACTCACACACTGTCTCTGCAAACCTGAGAAATAGCTGGAAACTTAAAAAAGAAAGGCATTCAACAAGGGCAACCATTATAATATATTGCGGATTGCAGTTGTTTCATATTTACTGTTTATGTATGTGGTTTTGAATGACCATGTCATATATTCCAAATGATGTTATGTGTTATCTCAATATTGAATTATTGATGTCTCATTAGAAGATGATGCCAGGGGATGTAGCCGGCTCCTAAAATAACACGCGGCTTGGTAATTCAAATTCAAACGATGCTCTAAACTTGTCTGGTCTTCGGCTGAATAGGAGTCTGAGTTTGATAATGAAGTCTGTCCTGAGAAAGATCACGCCCAGCCTTGGAGACGGATCGCTTCTGTCTTGGTTGTCTGCGCTCGCGCGCGCGTGTGTGTGTGTGTGTGTGTTTGTGTGCGCACCCTGAGAATAACTGTCCTCCTTTTCTCTCTTTTGTATTCCCGTAGCTGTGCGAGGGAGGAAGCGTCTCTCCACAGACTGTGGGGTAAACAATTATTTGGGCAACTAAGTGTCTCCACGGCAGAGTTGTGCCAAAAAGAGGAAATGGAGACGGGGCTGATTCAGACGAAGGGAGAACCTGAGAGAGGAACAGATAAGAGGAGATCATAAAAAAAATAGATAACAAAACACACTTTGAAAGAGGGACGTAGGGCTGGAGAGTCGGACAGAGATGCGCTGTGTTTAAAATCACGCTATGGATTCGAGTATTGGAGACGGAGAGGGTGAAAGGAGGCAGAGGGAATGTGAGGCGTGTGTGTGTGTGTGCGCGCGCGTGCGTGCCTGCGCTCGTGTGTTTGTCTGTGGGCCTAACGTGGCCCGTTTCAACACCTCCTCCGCCATCTGTCACAGTCCACTCTACAGAGACAGCAGCACCCATCCCTTCAAGGAACACTCCAACTGCTCCTTCAGCCCCCTCCCACATTTGCACTATATTTGCTCTACATGTAAAGGATATAACTTAAAACGGGCGGAGAGCCTCTCAAGTCCAAGAGAGAAACGGGGTCGATGTTCACTCCGCTCACCCTGTGTCTCTCAGTGATATTTCCGCTGTTCTCTTTCGCCTCCTGTGCAGTCCCTCGGCTGCACAATGGCCCATATATATATATATATATATATGCGCTATGTTTATTTCTCATGCCTCGGGATTGGCCTCCGCGTCAGGCTTTGGCACTGTCGGCCGCGGGAGTGCGCTGTGTGGGAGTGGATCTCGTCTTAATGGCTGTCTCCTCTGCTGACTAAGTGTGTCCACGGTGGGGAGAGAATAACTTCTCATAACTTTGCTTCCTGAGGAGACGAGGCGGGTTAGCGTGCGGCGGATTCAGCCGTGACGATCTACGTTGGCAGTTTTGGAGTGTGTGTGTGTGTGTGTGTGTGTGTGTACGGCAGTGTCAAGCGCTCGCATGTTTTGCGGCCCCGCATATGTGCGGTTCCTCCTTCATTTTCTATTCCGCAAGAAATAGTTCACCCCGCTCCCTTTGTGGTCGTGAAGAGTATTGAGGATGGAGTTTGGGGTGGCAGGAAATCGTTGCAATGAACGGTTTGTGAGCGCGGGTCTTCGAGAGGTTGCACATTGTCTGACGTTATGACATTTTCTGAGGTTGAATGACTCCTCACCACCGAGGCAGGCCCGGTTGGTGGTGGCAAACAGAAGCAGGATATTACAGTGTGAAAGAAAGCGCTTCTCCCCATTGAGGTGTCAGCTGTGCTCTCTTCGAACTCAGCGACACACAGGAATAGCACTGACACACACACACACACACACACGCTCACACACAGTCTTAACATTTGTATCCCTGTAGTCACCTACGCACACTCTTGATCTGAGAGAATAATCAGCGATTGGGAACATTTCCCCTCATTGCGTATTCATAGCTCGCCGCTGTGTTTAGGTCCTATTCATATCAAAGCTCATAATCAGCCTTAAAAGTGTAATTGGGGCTAATTGTACGTATGTATGGAGGATGGTAGAGGGAACCAGGAAATGCATTCTCATCCAGAATATTTGTTCTCTCTATCATAGCCTCGTAGCTCGGAGGAGGATACACGCAGGATGAATGAGTGCGGGTTATTCTAAGTCACGTTTCCACTTGCAGGATCTGTATTTGTGTGTAATAATATCCTATCCATAGGCAACGTGGATTTGGCACCTGAGCGAGCACGAGTGAGTCGTGATTAGTGCAATGTTGTGATTTGGATCAAGCAGAGCCCCTTACTACTCGGCATTTGCATTAGCGTTTGTATGAATTCTTTGGATGGGGTGACTTACAACCACGAGCGGGATTTGTCGGAAAACCAGCCGCAAAGCATGAGACCTGTGTCTGTGTGTGCAGAGCAGTTCTCCGTCGGCCAATCTCACCATCTTGTGCCGTACGTTTGCAGTTGGGGTTACAGCTGAACCCCGGCTGTCTCATTTTCGATGACATGGCCCCAGAGCTGCCAGACAGATGCTGAACTCCTTGACACGCGAGATATTTGCCGTTTGCCAGGTCTGACCCAGCTTGTGGTTATTTACCCCGCTCTTGTTTGTGCGTTGGCGACAGATGAAGCCGCGGGTTACGGGCCGGTGTTCGAGGAGCAGCCGGTGGATACCATCTACCCCGAGGAGTCGCCTGAGGCCAAAATCACCCTAAACTGCCGCGCTCGAGCCAACCCGCCCGCAGCATACAGGTGACACGTGTTCCCCATTAACCTCAGTACGCCCCGCTTTGCATTCTGGGTGTCCTCCCATTGGTTTGCCTGCTCAAAGTGTTTAAGGTTCGCAAAGGATGTTTACTTTTTACCCCGGGACGCTTCGAAGTGCAGGAACACGCCACACATTTTTCAATAATGTCGTTATCCTCACAAAAGGATTTTATTCAAACTAATGTTTTTACTAAGAATACCATAAATGCCACCTGACGCAGCTGGAGCACACGCAGCATTATCATCACGTCCCCCACCTCAGTCTTCCATTTCGACTTAAATGTAAATATATGTAAATGACATTTCTCTGCGTCACCCAAATCAGTTTCACGATCAGACAGCTTAGCGTCTTAGACGTCAGAGGGGAAGGAATTAGCTGCCACTACCGCTGGTATTATTTGAAGAGGGTTCAACTGCAGTAGAGGGGAGTTAACCCATTTTATAATTTACCACATTCCAGTTCGCGGAAGCTTGCTAATTGATCATTTGTATCGTTTTTTTTCCCCGCCTCTCAGCTGTGAATGTCAGGTGGAGGCCAAGTCGGTCAAAACCACATGCAATTAAAGTACTACATACTACGACGACTTGCCGCACGACACGCAGATTGTGGTGTGAAACATTTGTCCACCCTTTTAACGTTTAAAACGCTCCACTGTACCAACTCTTAACACTTTTTTTTTGCCCATTGTAGATGGAATCTGAACGAGGTGCAAATTGATCTGGGCGAAGAAGGCAGCCACTACAGTCTGACAGGGGGCAACTTGGTCATCAGCAGCCCCTTAAAAAACAAACACGAAGGGAATTACTCCTGCGTGGCTTCCAACACGTTCGGCACGGTCATCAGCCGAACGGGCTCCGTCCAGTTTGGATGTGAGTACCACCCCCCCCCCCCCACCACACAAACACCCACCCCCCCCCCCCCACCACACACACACACTTTCATGCATATTAAGTCCACTCCAACGTCAAGGGCAGCTGGGACACAGCGTGAGTGGTGCGGAAAGCGCAATTTGGGGAATGTTCTGCCTTCGTACTCCCAGCGTGACTGATGTATTATTTAGTTATTTTATTAAAAAAGCTAGAGCTTGACTAATGCATTATTTTTTGTTTTTTTGTTAAAAAGCTAGAGCTCAGTCCAAAAGGCGGCTCTTCTACTCGTATGCAATCTGCGCATCTTCAGTGTCGATTTGAAAACCAAAGAGAAACTCAGAGGTGAATATGGTCCAACAATTGATTCCGGGCTCTGTCTCCCCCGCAGATCTGGATCTTTTCTCGTCAGAGGAGAGGGAGACGGTGAAGGTCAAAGAGGGACAGGGCGCGGTGTTGCTCTGTGCCCCACCGCCACATCACCCAGGTACAGCGCCTGACGGCCGAGTGTGCCCATTTTATTATCATTGTTTTCATTCGTGTCAAATCCATTAGACACAACAGTCTTGAGAGCGTCATTAACGCTCTCTTCACCGCATTAGAATTATCTCCGCTCGCCAGCTTGTTTTCAGTCGCTCTCTATTATACCTGCCAGCTCAAAGAATTGTAAGAATTCATCGGAGGGGTCAATGGATGCTGGAATAATAAATCACCCGCTGCACGGAAGAATGCTGCTATTTTTATTTCGCATTTGCTCGTGTTATTCAAAAGGAGCCGACTCTCCCTGGCTCTTTCCAAAGCTGCTGTGTGTCCAGGGTCTTGATTGACAGGCGGCTCTTTTGTCATGTCTCTTTCTTCGCAGCCGAACTGTCATTCCGATGGATCCTCAATGAATTCCCCATCTTCATCCCGATGGACAAAAGGCGCTTTGTCTCCCAGTCCAACGGTAACCTCTATATCTCCAAGGTGGACGCCTCGGACACGGGCAACTACTCCTGCATTGCATCCAGCCCGTCCATCTCCAAGAGCGTCTTCTCCAACTACATCCCTCTGGTTCCTCAGGCCGAGCGTGAGTGTTTTCTCTCCGGTCTGAATTTTGACCTTTCTTTTCCTTTTTATTTTTAAATCCTCGTTCAGTGAGGACACTGCTTATCATTTTTATTGCTTGGTGTGAACATTTAGGTTGGTTTAATTATCCTGTTGCAGACTGATGACGAGATGAATTGTCCAAGAATGAAATATAACAGAAACATTGAATATATGTCACTAATAACCCACAAATCCTGAACAGGAAGTGTTTGATCAAGAAACGCTATCCGCGCTGTAACTTTTGTAACAGGAGACTGAGGGTGTGAGTACACAGCAGTTTCTGAATAGAACGTGTATAAGATAGGCATAAAGAAAGGAAATACTGCATGGATTTTCTTTTTCTCCACAATGCAGCAACGCAATGTAATCTTAATGCTGTTTGTTTTACATGTGATAGGGTCATGACTCTTACCCTTTAAATGTGATTTACAGGAACCATTTAATAACCCAGAAATAGGCGGGAATGCGAGAACCTGCTCTAAGACAGAGACAGCATGTCATGGAGAATGAGCCGGAATATAACCAGCCTCTGAGATGAAGACCAGAAATTAAAGCAATTATGCGCTTGTGTAGCACACACACGTTCCTGTGATAATTTGCTACAAGAATCCAACAAATGTAGACCCACACTATGACACTATTTCACGTCAACAAAAGATCATTCTGAAAAGGCGAAAGTTTGTGTCAGGATTGTCATTCTGACATGTTGTTGTTGCTCCTCTCAGGTTCCACGAGGAAATACCCGGCTGACCTCAACGTCAAGTTCCCAGACACCACTGCTCTGGTGGGGCAGAATATCACCTTGGAGTGCTTCGCTTTGGGGAAGTAAGTAAAGGCAACGCGTCTTTTCTTTGCTGTCAGTCATAAAATGAGGACAATCCTTTATTCTTTTATTGTTGGGTCATAAAATCTGTGTAATTTAATGATGCAGCGTGTTCATTCACCCATGTGGACTATGGAGGACTCAACACACACTATTTTGAGCATTGGGAACATATCCATATTAATTCGTCCCTAATGTGCAGTAAATGAAAGAAGCCGTAGTTTAGACTGTCATAAAACGCCCCAAAGTATTCACGGAGCTCCATTTTTCAATGAGTAGGTCTCAGAATGACGATGACTGATTCAATGTCGTGACGCATACTGATTGCCATCTCAGCCCCGTACCTGTGATCAACTGGAAGAAGTTGGACGGACCGATGCCAGCCAACCACGAGGTGCGGATGGACGGGGCTCACCTGCACCTCTTCAATGTGCAGCCTGAAGATGGCGGCACGTACCGGTGCGAGGCCGTGAACTCCAAAGGAAAGGACTACCACACTGCACGTGTGTCTGTAGAAGGTGAGATATATATATATATATATATATATATATAGATTTCATATTATCATATTAAACATATGACAGCGTATACACATTACCAATATTTGAACTTGAAGAGTCCTTGTCGTCTGTTTTAATTATCTGTGAGGCAGGAGACTGGTTCACCAGCCCTTCTTTCTTCTCTTTAATGCCTTAAATATCACATCCCTGTCATATATTGGTGGCTTTTCATGTTTTCCTTGATTTTTCTCAAATTCTCTCTAACTGTGTCTTCTTTCTCTTTGGCAGCCTTTCCTGAGTGGGTGGAGCAAATCAACAGCACAGAAAAAGACCTGGGTAGCAAGTACTCTATGTCCTGCAAGGCCAGTGGCGAACCTGAACCACGCATCCACTGGCTGAAGAATGGGAAACCGGTAATGCACGAAGCCCTTAAGTTAAGTCTTTAAGTCGTTATTTCATCCTCTCACCGAGAAATGAAGCCAGACCTAGAGCTCCTTGGCCGGCTCCATTATGTCTCTTACAACCTCGTGTGCACCGTGGGTGCCCAACGCGTCGTGAGGCAGTATGTGTGGAGCGGTTGCCAGCGTGGCTGGCGCAAACCTCCATAGAAACAAGTGGCCCGAAGAATAGCCAAGAAAGCTGCAGCCAGAGACAGCCGAGTGGGGCGTCAGACACAAGCGGCCGGATGCGTCATTTCAACTACACTATTTGCATTATTATTATCCACGCCTTCTTTTCCACAGGCGCAATTGAAGGCGCTACGCTTCGGCAGCCTGACGTTTGAGGACTCAGGGATGTACCAGTGCATGGCGGAGAACCGCCACGGAGTCATCTATTCCAACGCAGAGCTGCGTGTGTTCGGTGAGTCAAACTTGGGGCCGGGCGGTCAGAGGTTCAGAGGTCACGCTCTGAGCCCATTCGTTGGAGCTGTGTGGAGAAAAGAAAACAACCCTACGTAGGACAAAATTCATACATTGCTCACTCAAAACAGCCTGCAAAGCATACACTACACTGAATACCACGACACGGGCTGGGGACTTTTTTCCGGCACGCCTGCAGCATAGTCTCCCATTCGCGATGAATAATCCATACTGTGCACCCTTCAGCCTGCGCTCCCACGTTTGAACACCACCCCGTGAGGAGAGTCCTGGCGGCAAAAAATGGCCGAGTGGTGATGGAATGCCGACCCAAAGCCGCCCCGAAGCCCACCATCTCCTGGAGCAAGGACACGGAGCTGCTCGACAACTCCACCAGGTGAGCGCTCTCTTCAGGAGATGTCACGCACTGCATATACACATATATATATAGATATATGTATATATCTATATATATTTATATATCCATTCAGAGATTCGGGTTTATCCCGAGGTTTATGCTGAGATTTTTTATTCCCTGACACATCTGGGTCAACTGAGCCCAAAGTACGGCAGAGTGTCTGACAGCGTAGCGCCATAGCCACACACACACACACACACACAGTATGAGCTGTGGATCTCCCACGTGCCGAATGAACGTTTGTCAGTGATGCCGGCGCGCCGTTGTGCCGTGTCTGACATTAAGCTCATTCTCGAGCTCATCGGAGTGGATGTGTAAACCCCCGTCTCGCGCTCTTTACCGACAAGAAAAAAGGGTGCTAATCTGGGAGCGGAGAAACCCCCCCCCCCCTACGCACGCACGCACGCACGCACACTCACACACACTCACACAGAAAAAGCAGCAGCCGAGTTACAATGCAGCATATGCCTCCTCATGCTCCGTGTGGCTGCTGTTTGCGTGAGGCAGGGCGTGGAGCTGTGACGGGGCAGCTGGCATGAATCAAACGTTCTGATGTCGCTCCTCGCTGAGTAGTTTCAAGTTCTCCTACTTTTTTTTTTTTGGATCTACCAGGGAACTGGCAGCCGCACTCTTTCCTCCTTTTTTCATCGTCCACACATCCCGTGGGGAAAAAACACACGCTGGACTTTTTGCACTGTTGCTCAATATTTTATGCCTATGTGTCTCGGGCGTGGTCTCTCCTCAGAGTGTTCATCTGGGAGGACGGCAGCCTGGAGATCCTGGACGTGACGCGGGCAGATGAGGGCAGGTACACCTGCTTCGCCGAGAACTACCGGGGCAAAGCCAACAGCACGGGCTCTCTGACGGTCACAGGCAAGTTTCCAGCTGGTGAACGATGTTTTTTTTGTTGTTGTTGTTGATGTGCGCTCCAGGAGAGTCGGCGTTGCCCCGAATGATGTCAGCCTCATCTGGCAATCGTTCCTGTCACTGTCTGTCCGTCTTCGCCAAACGGTCCCCGACCTCCAAATGTCTCGGTCTTGAATTATGTCCCCCTGATCAGAATGACAGTATGCAGTCTACCCGTGGATATTTAGTCATTCCCCAAGGGCAAACGGCGATGGGGGGGCCGGGGGGAGAAATGCTTTAGATCAGATGTGACAAGACAAGGCCTTATTTTTCCACCCTGTCAGAAAAAAAATGGAGCGGAGAGGCTGAGTTATGATACGCGGCGTGAGAGTGTGATTGAGAAGCCAGATTATAACGTGGGTTTCGAGCGGTTTCGCAAGTCGGTTTGTCACACCTGCAATCTTAAGCTGTCAAACAGGTGAGGGTGTTTTGCTGTGGAGGGCAGATGGTGCTGGAATCACAGCTCTTTACTGCCATCTTCTGGACATTTGTGCGTGTTGAACCGCTACGACAATTCCATATAAAACATCATACCATGTACTTAAATTGTAGCTGTAATCAGTTCAGCCACCTCTCCAATCTCCTTCTTTTTTTTTTCTTTTTTTTTACATAAGCTCTTCCCCTTTAACTCTCTTATGTAAAAATACCCTCTGACTTAAAAATGAATTCCCATCTGACCTCTGTATAATCATCACTGATCTTTACATCCTCCGGTGGCTTCCCCCCCCCCCCCCCACCAGAGTCCACAAAGATCACCTTGATGCCGTCCAACGCCGACGTCAAAGTGGGCGAGAACACCTGGATGCAGTGCGGCGCGTCGCACGACTCCAGCCTGGACATCACCTTCATCTGGTCCCTGGACGGCAGGGTCGTCGACGTACACAGGGAGGGCCACCATTACGAGCGCACGACGGTGAGGCCCCGGCGGTGATCTGTTACAGTACTTAAAGAGAAAGAAATATAAAGTAAGAATCGAACTGTCACACAGTAGCCCACGTTTCCCCCTTGGAAATCTGCCGTTTGTTCTTTCCAAATCATATTTGAGGTTTGGTTGATGTCGGCTGTAATTTTCTGCGGAATACCTAGAATGGAAAAGTGCGTCCGGCTTTGAGTGAACTTTTGGACCCTGGAAGCCATTTCACATTCCATTCCTCTGCAGGAATAGCGCATCGTGTGTCCGTTTAATGGCAATTTCCGCTTACATCCATTATCGTCGACATGACCTAGCCTCTGTTAGTGCAGCCCTGACCGTAGGCTGGTGGTTAGCATTTCTTATTTGTCACCCTGCCCGCTCAGGCGAACACCGTATTGTGATTATGATGGACGATGCGGCATTTTAGTACACAAGGTTTTTCCCCTCGTAAAAAAAAAAAATGGGGTCCAGTTCCATTCCCGCACTTTTTATGTGGTATGAGCGAAAACCCGTTTTTTGAGTCTCGAAAGGCCGGTTCAGCGCAGCCATGTATTTTCAGAGCAGGGTTTACGTGATGTTTTCACCATCTGGGGCAAACACGGTGCGAAGCTTAACAGAGGAGCCTTTTGCTGAGCTGTTTCCTGTTTTCCTCTGCTTGAACTGTTCCTTTGGTTTGAGGCAGAACGGAAGCTCCAACGGCGAGCTGCTGATAAGGAACGCCCAGCTGAGGCACGCCGGACGCTACACCTGCACCGCACAGACCCCCGTCGACAACATCACCGCCTCGGCCAGCCTGGTTGTCAGGGGTGAGTTGTGTTTGGGGCAACTACACGTATTGCAAACAGTCAGGTACAGCACATTCACCAAAAAGAAAAAAAAAAAACGTTTCTCAATCCGCTTTCAGCCTGGAGCCGTGGGTTTCTGAATGAACAACCTATTCACAGTAAGGACATAACAGGACAGTTGTGGGTGTATCTTTTCATTAGAGGTTTATGTGTTTTAGTGTTTCAATATGCGTTTCGTTGTGGATTTAAAAAAAAAGCTTAGGCTTAAACTCAAAGCCACGTTTACATGGGGATTTTCTTTTTAAGTATATTAAGCAAAAGACTTTTATACATTTTTACAGAGAAATACTCACTTAAAATGAATGACTCATTACATTGTCCTCTATCAGACCACTACGTACAGCTGGTAAGTGCGTATGTGTGGGGGGTGGGGGCGAAAAAGTGAGAAAGTGACAGAGCGAGACAGCAGGAGCCCGGTATGTTTGACAGGACACGTTTTGAGGACAAGTAAATCTCTCCGGAGTAATCAGACCGTAGCCTGTCGGCCCTCCAACCCCGAGAAATGTCCGGAGTCCCCGCGCAGGAAACACACAGAGAACACCGCGAATGTTCCACTGCCACCCAGAAAAGGTCAGGCTCCCTTGTCAGGCCGTCTACAGCCGGAGGAGGTTGCATTTAGATACCAATGACAGGCTACAGCCATTTTGGAGGAAAGCAGTGTCCGCTCAAGCGTATCCGCTGGTTCCTGGCCTCTAGATTGGGTTGATGCCGAAATATTGGTATATTTCAAAATTTGCCCATGTTTATATAAAACCTATGTTATTAAGATGACAGGCCTGTCAAAGGCACGAGCAAAGCTTCTGTGTCATTAAAAAAAAAAAAAAAAAAAAAGGCCTGATCATTTTTGTGTCAGTCTCCCACACAGATTATTTTTGAAAAGAAAATAACTTTTTATTTTATAGAGATCAACTTTTTCCTTCATGTCCTATGTGTAATGCGTTCCCACAGTGTTTACTACCACCACCCCCACCACCGCGTATGGTTACAGGCTGCTGTTGACTTCAGGACTGGTCCTCCCAGCCACATGCAGACCTCATCAAAATAAACACCCGACACACCTCGGCAGAGCTCCGTCTGTCATCTGCTGCCTTCTGGATGATTCACCTGGCTGGGTTCCCACCCTCCGCTCCCCGATGAGCGAGGGCTCGCCCCCCTCGGGTCTTGAAACAGGCCCTGTGTTGGCGGACAAAGGATCTCTTTAGAGCCGAGCAGCGATCTGGTTGCCGGTGATCCCAGTCGTGCTCCGGGTGCGCCGCCACCACCGCTGCTTTCAGAGCTGGTGTTGACGGACGGCCAGGGGAAGGCGCAGGGGCTGAAAGTGACGTTCCGAACGGAGTGACTAATGCCGGCGGTCAACGGCAGGGCGAGGCAGAGATGAAAGACGGCTATTCATCGCGTCAGACGAAGAAGCAGATCCGCTTCAGGAGCTGAGCGACAGCTCTGCACCTGCAGCTCGTGATTAGCGGAGATCCGAGATAGGCACCAGAGTTGTTTTCATATGGCGGGTGTGTGTGTGTGTGTGTGCGGGGGGTGTTTTGGTGGCGTAATGTCACAGAGTTACCTGGAACAGTGTTGAAGTGTGGCTGTGTTTACTCAAGTGGCCGTGAATTAGGAGAGCTATACGTAAACTCGATTGAGTTACACTGTTGGGATACGGTCTGTCGGGGAGCAGAAAAACCACCGAAGCTTATGGGACAAAATAGATATGAACGTCTTTGTGTGTTTAAATCCCTTACATTGATTTCTAGAACTAAACTTGAGATTTTTCACAACTATGTTCCCCCCCTCCCAACTCTTAAGAGAAGAGGAGGAAGCTTAAGGGCTGGCCTGCTGTGGCTGTCTAATCGCCTTATTTGTCTCCTATGCATGGCTTGGAAAAAGTAAAGCCTGGCTGAGTTCTGGGGCTGTGGGTTGGGAAGGCTTACCCTGACACAGTCTGGGTTTCCTATTAGAGCATTTTTTTGTATTTTGCAAAGGAGCAACCAGGAGGATGGGAGGACCACGAGTCAAAAGCACTGGAGTCACCAGCACTCGCTTTGTCGGTTCATTCATGGACCCGATCGGGCTCTGAGCTTAAATTGACTTCTCACGTCCGTTAAAGCATATTTCTCCATCTTTTCTCTTGACCCCAGGTCCCCCCGGTGCCCCTGGTGGGGTGCGCGTGATAAACAAAGCTGACAGGAATGTGACGTTGCAGTGGAGCCGTGGAGCGGACAACCACAGCCCCATCTCCAGATACACCGTCCAGTACAGGGACTCCCTCACAAAGGACGTCTGGAAGAATGCCACCACATGTGAGGAATGCATATTATTTGGTCAAAGAGCGGTGGCCTTGACGCTGCGTTGGCTCTGGTGATATAATAACCCGGGTCACGCCACATGACGATGCTGCAGACCTACACGGTGATTAACGTCTGCGAAAAAAAAATAGTTCAGTCATACCTCAGAGACGAAAAATGGAACTTGATTGTTATTTTAAGTAAATATACATTTTTTGGAACTTGAGGACTGTTTTTACACACCGTGCTCTAGCCCCTCAAAGCTCATGCATTGTAAAACCAAAGCCGTGCATTTCTCTCTAGCTCCCGCAGAGGTGGAGGGGAACGCGGAGACGGCCGTAGCGGTCGATTTGTTCCCCTGGACCGAATACGAGTTCAGGGTGATCGCCACCAACACTTTGGGGACAGGAGATCCCAGCAGCCCGTCGCCTAAAGACAAAACGCTGCAATCAAGTAAGCCTACGTCCTGACTTTCAGCAAGCCACGCGGGGATTTCTGGGAGACTGAGTCAGAGTAACTTGAAAGGTCATGGAAAACGGGCCACTGAAGTCCAGCTTTCCATTGTAATACGTAGTCACCATCATTCTGTTATAGCACTGTTTACTTATGCTAAGTGCTGCTGGAGAAATGAGTCAGCATAAAACCCCACCGCGCCGCACGTCCTACGGCAGGAGCCCGCTGCCAAACCCACCGCGCAAACCCCCCGACCAATGAGCGCTCTGCTCTAAACCATATACTGAAATTCAATTCTAAAATGGACTCACAGGCCTGCCGTAACCTCTCCTCAAAAAGTGATCCTCATTCGAGAGCGGGCTCCTGGATTGGTTGCAGAACACGGGAGGTTTCGGCCTCTGTGGCGGGTTTCCCACGTGGACCGTTAAGGTGTTGCATTTGGCGCAGGGGGAGACATGGATATGGCGCGGGCAGGAGGAAGGATGCTTCAGTACTGTTGCCAGGGATAGGTCACAGCCTGTGTGGGTTGGCGCTGCTCGTGTGGATTCTTAGCATGCGGGCTCATTTTTGTCTTGCTGTCTCGCTGTAGCTCCTGTGGTGGCGCCCTCAGATGTCGGCGGGGGCGGAGGGACGAGCAGAGAACTGACCATCACGTGGACGGTAAGTTTCCACCGGGGCGCAGGGATCCAAAGGTCACAAGTTCATGGAGGAGCAAATGGTCTAAATGAGCGAGGGAAAAAAAAATAATAATAATAATTTCGACATTTTGAGTGCGTAGTAATGATGGTGTCCTCGTCCTAGACCACCTTTAAGAAAAACAAAATTACACAAAGCTTCACCGAAGGAACAATAAACCAAAGCAATGAATTACAACCAAACCATAAGGGAAATTAGACAGCTACTCACTGGTGTGCTGGCTTGCAGAATGACATTAAAAACAGAGCAGATTGCTGCATACTCATGACTCATGACACATGCAAAAACATATCATCATATCAAGCAGCATTCTCAGGACAGGCGCAATAAAAAGTGACAAAATTACTCAAGACACTGGGGCTGAGGCCCCGGCCGTGCTATCCCAGAGCAGCTGGAGGAGGGGAAGGAAGGCGGAAGAAATGTGTTCAGGGGTTAGTGACGCCTGCTGCCGACATGACTGGCTGAGATATGTGGTGAGATGATGGGAAAAAAAAAATTAGGCAAAAGACCGCCAAAGTGTTGCAACTCTGGGCGATGTAGGCCGTAAAACGGGGTTTACTGGATGTAAATATGACCCCGAATGCTGGTTGTGACTTTCCTGTTTTGCTGTTAATAGCATATAGGCTAAGTGGATGATGAACTGGAGTGAAACCGTTATTACTGAATCTGTCTATTTGCCAATCTTTTTTTTTTTTGGCCCACAGCCTGTACAGCCGCAGTACTACTACGGCCCAGACTTCGGCTACATCGTGGCCTTTAAACCCCGAGAGGACTACGAGTGGAGCCGGGTGATCGTGCCCGACCCGCTGGCCAGCCGCTACGTCCACAAAGGCTCCGCCCTCCCCTCCATGACGGAGTTCCAGGTCAAGGTCAAGGCCTTCAATCGCGAAGGGGAGGGACCCTACAGCCTCACGGCCGTCATCTCTTCGGCGCAGGAAGGTAAGCGGCCGCTCACCAGACGGGAAAATGTGCCAAAAGAATCTCCGTTGTGGCAGGTCAGCCTGGCCCTGTCTTGTCTTAGTATCTCGGACAAAAAAAAAAGAAAAAAAAGGCAGGAAATTCTTCCATGTGCCAACACTCGGCTATTTCAATCCGTCAGTGTCGGCTACTTATGGCCGGCGAGCTTTTCGATGCACCGGGAGCCATTTAAACGGCGTTCTCGTGTCGAGTGGTGAGGAATTTTAATACCCCCTTGAAAGTGAATCCATCTTATCCTCTTTTCTCTTTTCCTTGCGGAGGGGATTATCATGATCTATGTGGCATGAACCAGAGAGCTGATAATTCGCCCAAGGATGCAAAGCATTTAGCCTATTTATTAACTTCCACTGACAGACAGTTAAGATAACCAGCCGCAACCCCGGGCGCGATGGGTTACGGAGATGTCCCGTTGCCATGGCACCACACTTTGGGACCGCTTGCCGTTGAGCAGCTACGATTTTCGCGGCTAAGCCTGCAAAGCGCTCGGTCTCCAGGCTGATGTGGGGCCCTTTGTTTTTTTTTGGTGCATACCGCTATGCTTTTTACGCCATTCCCTGTGACCGTACGTGATGGTTCAAGGTCGGGTGTGACATTTCTACATCCCAGGACAGTTGCGGCTCGTGCACGCCGTATTGCTGGCCCATTATTCACAGAAAAGTGCCTGAAGGCCCGGTGAGTCTAAACATGTGCCCTGATGGATTTCACGCAATAAAGTAGAGCCTGAGTGAAAAATGGCATCGGTAAAGCCGACCCACTCCGAACAGGAAGCACAAGACAGTTTCTGTTCAAAGGTCAATATCAAGCTCATCATGTGCAGTGCATACGCTGCACTCAAAACAAGCCGTGCTTGCATTTGCCTCCCAAAGGCCGAGTCCTCGGGCCGCTCTTTGCGTGACATGTGCACCGTGTCTCTCCTCAGCTCCATCTGAAGCTCCACTCAGTGTCGACGGCAAATCCCTGTCTGCCACGGAAGCCATCGTGTGGTGGCAGCCCCTCATACAGAGCAATATAGACGGATACCAGGTCTGGAGAAAGTCTTACTGGTGCATGTTTGGAAAATAAAACAAAATCTCATATGCATGTGTGCGGTGTCTAAAAAAAAGCTTGGCATCCATTATTTTGGAGTTTTTGCTTTATTATGTCCATTTTCACTTTCACTACCTTCTCCCTCTCTGTGCGTGCGTGCGTCCCAGGTGAAATTCTGGAGGAATCAGGAGGACGGCGAGGGCGGCGCTCAGAGGGTGGTGGTGCCCAGCAAAGAGAACCACACCAGGCTGGAGGGCATGAAGCCTGACTCCAATTACCTCATCGAGGTCAGGGGCTACAACTCTGCGGGATACGGGCCGCCCAGCGAGCACCTCCAGATCCGCACCAAGAAAGCCCGTGAGTTGCGCACGAAAGCGGCCTTGGTATTGACCAGCAGGACGTGCATCCGGGAAAACATGTCAGCACCGCGCGTTGCGTCGTGCCAACTGAGTCACTTTTTGTGTTTCAGCTCCAAGTCGACCCCCCAAAATCATAGGTAAAAAGGTGAAGGGGCAGACGGTAAATATTGCCTGGGAACACGTGGAGCCGCTGGATAATGAAGCATCCATAGGTGGTTACAAAGTGAGTGCATTCCGCAGATTATACTCTCTCTGTAATGACACGTTAGCCGCCTGCCTTTTTTTCTCATAACACCCTACGCGTGCATACATATCCACCCAGGTGCTGTACAGGCAGCAGGGCCAATCCATGGGCACTCTGTACACGACGAGTCGGCGGAACATAGACCTGCCCATGCCCGCCGATGGGAACTACGTGGTGGAGGTCCGGGCGTACACGGATGGAGGAGACGGAGCTGTGGCACAAATCCCCATCACAGGTGACCAGAGTCGGAGCTCAGGCTCCGCCGAGCCGGGCTTATTCTCACCCGTCAGCCCGGATGGAGCTTTCCATGCCGCTCTGCCTTTCGTTATAGGACCAAGAGTTATGTGGTGGAGGGGCCAAGTATAGCTAATTATCTGCTCATTTGCATTTTAGGTTAGATAAAATCCCGGCTGGTGATTTGGGACCAAGGATTGTCTAAGATTAGAAACTCAATTTTAGCATAAATTCATATTACCTCTTATAAACACACAGTGTTTTGACATTGAAGAGAATGATGCGTTAAAAAACAATATTATACCATCAATCTATACACAATATGCTGATATTTTGCCCTCATTTGCAAAAAGATATATACAGTATATATTCTTCAAAAAAGAAAAACTCCTACTTCAGAGGGGTACGTTTTCGGTGTTTAATCTGAAATTGAATTTGCCATTAAGGATTTATCCTTGTTTTGATAAAAAAAAAAAAACATGAAAACTGGCTGGCACGAAAGCTGTTGACACATCAGGACAAAAACACAAGAACGTGCCTTCCTTTAATTTTTTCGAATACCTAAATTCAGTGGCCCCAACAACGTGCCATCTCTTCAAAACAGGTTTAGTTCTGCGTCAGTGGAACGAAAAATAAAGAGATCCATCACATTTTCTCTAAATCCACAGTTCTAAGGTATCACGCTGCGACCGTTCGATCCTGACCTGCCACTCGCTGGCCTGGATTATACCGGGAGGTTCAAAGTTGGCCGCTGGGTTGTCATTTGTCACGGCCAGGCGGTTTTCCCCCTGGGCCGGAGCCGAGCTGTCGCTCCGGCTTTCATGCTTTCAATTGAAGGGCTGAGATGGGAATCTTAGCAGTTCGCGACCCGAGCCTGGATTGCCCGGCGACTAGATCCTTACAGCGGCGGACGGACTGATTGTTGGCTGACTGGGAAGGGCAGGCCTTAAGCCTCTGTAATTGATCTTGATGAGTGGAGGAAAAACCCTCTCCTGTGGAGTTTTTTTTTTTTTTTCTTTCCATATCCCTTATCGTTAAAGCCAGACTCAAACTACCAGCACGATTTCCCAGACCTGGGAATTGAACCCGTGGAGGATTCCGGGGGCAGGGCATGGTTAAATGCAGGTGCATTCATGGTGATCTCCATATCAAACTGTATAAACCACATATGGGCTTTAGTTTGATGGATTATAGCTGGACATGGCATCAAAGCCAGACTCAAACTAACAGCACGATTTCCCAGACCTGGGAATTGAACCCGTGGAGGATTCCGGGGGCAGGGCATGGTTAAATGCAGGTGCATTCATGGTGATCTCCATATCAAACTGTATAAACCACATATGGGCTTTAGTTTGATGGATTATAGCTGGACATGGCATCAAATTTGACGCTCCATTTAACATACTGTGTGTGTGTGTGTGTGTGTGTGTGTGTCCTTCAGGTGGAGGTGTGATGTCCGCCCGGTCTCTCAGCGTGCTCCCCCTGCTCCTGGTGGCTCTCGTCTGCCCCAACCTCTGAATGTAGCGCCTTCTTTTGTCTTCACTTCTCGTGAAGAAGACTCTTATGGGGTTGATGCCTGTGAGGACTTTTGGGGACTGTCCACGATCTTTAGGTTCCACCCTATAAACGCCACCGGGAGGTCGTATTCCAACTCTCTCTTCCCCCCCCCCCCTCCCCTCTCTGGAATTGGATGGTGGGAAAAGAAAGAACTGAAGAAGGAAAAAAAAATATGATGGAAATGGACAAAGACATCCCTCGTTTATTCACAAAAAAAAAGCCTCTTTGGATGAGTGTCGAAGGACTTCTCTCAACTTTTTAAATATGCCTTATATAAATGACTGCACTTATCTTTCATAGTAACTTGTTTAAAGATATATCGTGACGGAAAGTGTGCGAGCAGGTCAAAATGTTGACCTCCTTCGATCGGAGACCATCTAGAGTGCATTCTCCAGTGTAAGGTCAACAGGTCACTGTGAAGGATAAGTGTGCGACAAAAATGTCTCTGTCTTTCGTTACTTGCAGTTCAGTGGCATTTTCGGAGCTTTTTTCTTTTTCTTTTTTTTTTCTAAATGAAGCACATACTCTGTTACAGAGATACAGTCAAAGCAAATCTCAGCCTTTCACATACTTGATTTTATAATAAGCATCTTAGACAAATGAGCTATTTATGTCATGCCGGAATAATATATCCAACAACTGATATCCGTTTTGTTATCTACTATAATATGGATGTTTTGATGAAAAAAAAAAAGAAAATAGATTGCTTTGCCATCGGCGCTTATTCCCGAACCCTAACCCTGATCTCTATCAATAGAGTGCCACTTTAAAAAAAAAAAAAACGTGTGCATGTTGACATTGTTGCATAGGTAAGTTTGAAAATGGTTCAAAAGGAGTTCAAGCACACGGATCCATCTTATGGAAAGGGAAATCTGAATGTAAAGCAAAACCGCAGGAACAGGTGAACATGTCCAACGTGCGGCCTGGAGATACAGAACTGCAGCAAAGGTGTACCGGTGGTTTCTCTGGCGGCTTGCCACCTCTCGTTGTGTTTGTGTCGTGATCAGGGCCTTTTTTGCCACGACGTCAGGCTCAGTGTTGCCCAAATGCGGCTCCGTGTCTGCAAGTGCTTTTGTTTTGACTGTATCGTTAGGACCTCGCTGGTACCAGCCGGTGCTTTTTGTAGAGAATGTTGGCCTTTTTATGTGTGCGATAACATTTTCATTTTATCTCCCTTCGTTTTATGGCTTTGTGCGAGAGTCACCGACGCTCATGCCCGACCATAATTGTGCAATGTCCGATTCATCTGTGGCTACTTTATATTTTCTAATAAGACAACCTGCCTAGCTCCAATAACGGTAATCTAGTATATTTCTTTTTTTTTTTCTTATCTTGTATAAACATAAGGTTTGCATTCATGTTGGCAGTAAGAGCCCATCCAAAGGTCATGACATTCTTTTCATTTCTTCTTCTTTTTGTTAACACACGATCAAAGAAATATAAACACGATCCACCGTGGTGAACAAATGCTGCGTTTTTGGTGTCCCGTAATTCTACATCGTGACTGCGTCGACCGCAAAGTGCTTTCGCCGTTTTTTCAGTTTTCATGCGACATATCCTCGGAGGGGGGGGGGGAAAGAAAGAAAAGAAGGTTGCCAACATGCGTGAATGCCTCGAACTTTTGACGCTTTGGTCGAACATTCT
>JAFBJU010000764.1:271610-326184 GCA_016785305.1 Colistium nudipinnis
GGGGGGGGGGGAAAGAAAGAAAAGATGGTTGCCAACATGCGTGAATGCCTCGAACTTTTGACGCTTTGGTCGAACATTCTGCATGACATCGCGGACCAAGGGTGTGCGTTGCTTTGCCACGAACCAACCCCCGTGGCAACTTCGCGGCCTCCGCCGCGCTTCGGAGGAAATACATTCCATTACTGAGTGACATCCCTATATGTCAGAGACAGTATAGATCTAAGCCTAATATGTGCATTAGCTGTTCAGCTTTCATGAAGCCCAGTCATCTTGTGTGAAGTCCCGGAGTTTTTAGAGAGGGGAAAAAAAAAAAAAACCTTACACGCACTAAAACTCATTAAAGTTCAGATATGGGATATGGAGGACATCACCGGCCGTGGTGGTGGGGGCGGGTTTGGCTGTAGTTCAGTGCTTCGCTGGACTTGAACGCGTGAGGGGTTTGAAACTATAGAGCTCTCATTTTCTGGATACGGAAACAATAAAAGTGTAGTTAACTATCCGATTACTCTGTTTTTATTTTTTCTGTTACAGGAGTCTTGGGGCGTACTCTGAGTTTAGTAAAAAGCCTAAATGGAAGTGCACTGTTTTGACTTTGAGTTTATTAAGTCTTCTTAATAAACTCAAATCTTTTTTTTTTCTTTCTCCTTACAATGTTTGGCCAAAGTTCTCTCTCTAAAAAAAAAAGAAGCTACCTCACCATGAAGTCCATTTAACAACTGTTCTGGAGCTTTTGTTCCTATCAAATGATCTGCTTCCGGACGGTAATTGGTGCGGTTGTTGGGTAACAACATCTGTGCTACATCTGTGCGTTGACCTTAGAAATAATCCCACCATCAAAGGCCCATGCAGTAGCTTTTAGGAGCCTCAAATATCCCAGAATCATGGTCCTCACTTTGAGCGTAACCAGAAGAGTACAATCGCGCTCCCTCCCCAGCACGTCCAGAGTTTCGCTTTAAACACGCCGAGCAAATGTGTCGGCCATTGAACACTCAGCTCAGGGCGCACTCTGATTTTAGATTTGGTAAATTGCTGACACCCCATTGGGGGATTCAAACAAAACTCACCTATGACCTCGTTCATTGCTGCTTTGGGATACAATTGCCTTTCACACTCCTCAAACTTCAGACCGGTTATGTGTGCAATGTTCATGGCAGTGTTTCCAGCTCTCAAATATCAAATAAGACAAACCGGAGCTAAACCTATGCTATATACAGTATAAGCTCCTTCCATTATGGATTCGCACATTTGCAACAGGCCCCTCCATTTATAGGTGGATTTCTTCCCCCGGAGAGGAGGAAGCCATTCTTTTACCCAAGCTCGTACCAAGTGTATCGGAGTGATAGTGTTTCAATCTGTCCGATACAGATAAGGCCGACTGGGTGCAGTTGTTCAGGCAGAAACAGCTGCTGGAGTTTTGTCTTCTATCGGCTGTCCAGCAGCAGGGAAAGGTAGATGGATATCGCTTTTCGTCACGGATCGGGTCAGAGCAAATAAATCTGATTTTGGGATTCTCAGTGAGCTGTGGGTCCGCTCTCTGTTTCACTCAGGGGTCTCGATGGTGAGATCAGTTTCGCAGAGAGAACAAAGAGAGAGAGAGAGATCACTTTTTCTCTCTGATGTGATTTTGTTCTCGATTCACGGCCTTATCGGTCCCAGCATATGGGCCGATGGGTGATAGGTTCTTTTCCCAGGTGACTGTGGAACACTTAAACCCAACACCCAATCACAAACCTGGTGACGTGGACGGCAGCTCGGTTCAATCCACCTAGATCATGTCCTTCAGACTCCTCCTAACTATTTCCCAGCATTGTTTTTAAATAGATTTAACATCAAATCCCAGCAAGAAATGTCCTTTTCCGTGATTGACGGCCAAGAAATGGTTTCTCCTGAGCCCCCCCCCCCCCACCCCCCCCCCCCCCTCCCCGTCCCCCCCCACCCCCACCCCTTGCGCATGTGTTTTTGCAGACAGGTGCGCCGTCCGGGGACAGATTGTGATATTGTGTTTGTAAATCTACACCTGTTCCTCCGACAGCTCAGACAACACAAAACATACTGGGAAGTGGGGCACAGCAGCCTGGAACCAGACGTCTTCACCGGGAGAGGCGAAACGTGACGCTCCCCCTCTCCGAGAGGGCCTGCGATGTGTCATGCTGTGTCAGGGCCTTGGACTCATGCAGGAAGGGCTTTAGAAACGAAGAGATCGGGTTGCAGCTGGGCTTTAACCACTGAGAGAGCAATGTCCCCTCCAGACAGGTTTCAGTGACATACCATCAGCTGCAGAACCTGAGCTTAAAGTAGACTCAACTCATTTAACAGGGTTATGGTGGGGGGGTTGATAAAAAAAACCCCAATGTCAACGTTGTTTTTTTTAATTGAGCCATTTCCATCTGGTGTGTGTGTGTGTGGGAGAAGGAGGGCCCCCTGCTGGAGAGGATCGCTTTTACGCACAGCGACGATCACAGCTGCGCACAATCAAGCCTAATTACACACAAGGAAACTCAGCTGGAATTAAACACGGCCGCGCCGGGAAGATGGACTCACGTCTGTAGTGCACGTGTTGAAGTGCACGGACGGCAGAGCAGGCCACAGAGGATTTTTCGGGTCTTGGAACACTCCTGGGGACACTTTAACTTGGACGAGGAAGCTTCCACGGAAGCTCCTGCTGGGACAGTGAGAGAGAGGAGGCTCAGCCTCCGGGCTCAGTTTGACCTGCGCAGACCGCTCCGACCGGCAGTGCGCACACACACACACACACACACACACACTCCCTCTCTCCCCCTCTCCCCCTGTCTCACTCTCCATGTGTTCAGACTTGTTGGTTGAACTTCGCGTGCACCCACTGCGCCCTGAGGAGAGAGGTGGCCTATGCGCAAAACTTTGTGCGCCGAGTGCGCAGCGTCTCGCGGGGGAGAAAGTTGTGCTGGCCGCCGGGATGTCCGAGCACGGCGCCGGTGTTTGTCAGAGGGGATGCGGGCTCTCGCTGTCCGGGGAGCGGGACGCGCACTGCTGCGTGGACGCGCTCCGCTCCATCACCGACGCGCTGGAGGAGAGGAGCGCCGCGCTGGCGCACGAGGGCCGACTGGCACGGCTCAGGTGGAACAGGAGAGAGCAGCTGCTTTTGGCCCAGGTGTCCCAGCTCCAGCACCAGGCCCGGCTGGCCGCCCTCAGGTACCAGCGGAGGCTGCACCAGTACATGCTGCACACCCACAGCATCGCGGAGCGGGTCGTGGGCCACTGCGAGGTGAGATATGACGAGATATGTACATATATCTTTTTTTGAGTGGAATAGGAAAAGTTCCACTTCAAAAGTGGCTGTTGTGTAAAAGTAAAACAGGACACGGTGATAAACCAATCATGTGTCTATTGGCTGATTATTATTATTATTATTATTATTTTAGAGTGATTTGAAGACGACTACTGAGCTGCAGAGCCTCGCGTCGGAGAAAGTCACAGAGGGAGAATCGCAGGAGCAGATCCCATCACCGGAGGTAGGAGAAGCTCTCTGATCACAGGCTGTTGCCGTTCAATCTGCTGCAGACGCTTATGGCTCGTTAACAAATGTTCATGGCTCGTTTGTGCTTATCCAAAACACCCAAAGCCAGCTGTGCATACGCTTCTAGATGTTGATGATTCTGCCATGGTCACTGTCAGTGCCCCACTTGCGCAATGTTTTTGTTGTTATGACTTTACTTCTTCCTGGTTTTTTTTTGTTTGTTTTTTTTCCCACCTGCTGCTTCAGCTCTTTTAACCCTGCTGCCAGGCATTGCCTTCTCTCTGGGTTCACAGGGAATGCTATAGAGTGGTCATGTTTCTGGACAAAGTTGTTCTATTATAAATACCACGTGGAATATCGATGTCAATATTCTATATGAATTGTGTGATTCACTTCAGTTGCATCTGCGGAACAACCCGTTCATGTGACTTCACTCTCTGGTTGTGTGCGTCCGGTGTGACTTGCGTCATGCTTTCTAAAGGGGTCCTCTGTGGATGTCATACCACCGTCAGGGTCGGTAACCACTCTGGAAACGGTGGGGTCACACCTCCTAAACCCATATGATCTGCAATTTTGGTATCTTGACTGTAGTCTGAAACACGTCTATTTGGTAAAAATAATTTGAACTCTGATTATCACAATTCCCATGTAAAAAAAATTAAAAAAGCATAACTTATTTTTAAGTACTTAGACTTGTTATTTATTTATTCATCATTAACAAAAACTGCTCATTCTGGGGGCTGGCAAATTGTTTCAGCTCTGTGAGAAAAAGGTTTTTACTCTTGGTGTTAATCATTGCCTGAGATTTTCCATAATGCAGTTTCTTTTTTTTCTTTTTTTAAGTCCGTGTGCAATTGCTGGGCTGAACTATACGAACTGCTGATTTGTATTTTTTTTATAAACCTCCCAATGTCCCTGGCCCTCGTAATATTGGCTCTTGTTTTGGTATGGTCACACACACACACACACACACAGAGTCCATCCAGGGACTATGTGTTAAGTTTGTGCTGCTAGTGTGGTTGGATGATGAGCTTTTATGTAAGTTTAATGACAATGGTCACATTAGGTATATCTCTAATTGCCTGGAGCATTATTTGAATGCAGCAGACTCCCTTTGGGTTAATGTGGAAAACTGTTCACTCTCCTCTGGCAGGGATGGAGCATCTATTTTCAGCTTCGTATTTTTTTTCCCTCCTCTAGAAACTTCTCTAATGCGTCTTTAATCGTTTTCACACTGTTTTGCTTTTTCGAATGGCTTTTCCAATACTTGAAAGGGCTATGGTGCAGTTCATCAACGTTCTACTGTTGGGTGGAAATCCAGTTTGTTGGATAAGTTCTGTTTTTTTTTTCTGTCTTGACAATAGAACCGAACTGGTAATAAACATTCCAGTCGAAGTTGGGGATCATCACGATCAAGGTTCCTTAGTGTGGTTGGATATCGAGCCAATGTTTCCCTTTGCTGGGACCATCGAGTTGTTTGGCCTGTCAAGCGTTCTGCTCCAACATGACTCGCATGCAGTCCTACAATGGAAATGATGAATGTTGTGATATTCTATTAAAAACAGCTCTGTGATTTCATTTGGCGGCGGAATCAGTGGACTCGTAGCCGCTGCTCATCCATTCCATTGACTGAAATCAGTGGTTCTCTGATTACAGAGGGATGCAGATTTATTGGGGAGATTTGCAAATGTAACGTCGAGTTGGCCGATGTGTTCGGCAGGGTTGTCTGGATAAGAAGCAGGACAGAGACGCTAACGTTGCCCCAACTCTGATTTTAGGCGTTTCCAGGACTGATGTTTCTGCGCTTGTTGTGAAAATGAAAGAAAAAATCAATTTTGACTTGGAATAGTGGTTTGTGGGCTCCTATATTATTGTTAAACAACAACAAAGCAGCATTTGAGTGTGAGGAAGTTTGTCCAACAATAGTATTTTCCCAAACGCCAGTTTACTGTCACTGATCCTGTTGGTTACTGTAAAAACAGCATTCTGAGGGCCCTTGTTTGATTTTATTTTTATGGTTTGTGGGCTCCTATATTATTGTTAAACAACAACAAAGCAGCATTTGAGTGTGAGGAAGTTTGTCCAACAATAGTATTTTCCCAAACGCCAGTTTACTGTCACTGATCCTGTTGGTTGCTGTAAAAACAGCATTCTGAGGGCCCTTGTTTGATTTTATTTTTATTTCCCCCCTTCCCCCCCCCCCCCCCCATTTACTGTACCTCAGAGATCTGCCGATCCAGATCCAGCTGATTGTGAGTTCACCGGTGGCTGTGCGTGAGTCAGCCCGTTCTGCTGTGGTGAACGGGGATAATGGAATCAAGATGCAGCGGCAGGATTAGTCAGCATTGCAAAAAAAAATAATTATAATAAAAATGGGATCATGTCGTCATTTGTATAACACTAGAAGAATACAGAAATGATCCAAAAGCGGAGGGGAAGAACGGTCTCGCTCCACTCCTTCTCTACAGCCAAGATTCACACTCCAGTTGGAAGACAGTGCAAACATGGGAAAAATAAGGAAATGGTTTCATGCAACCGAGACTCAATGGTTCTTTTCATCATCCGGTACAAATGCCCTTGAAAGTCGTGCACTGCACAGGAGATGAGGGATTATTTTTGCTCAGCCGGACAGACACCAGGACCTCTTCGCCTGTCTGAGAGCGGGCCGACGGCAGCTCCGGCAAATTCTTCTTTCTGTTCGGATGCAAAAAAACAAAAAAAGTGGGTTTGGCAGAAGTGGGGGTGGGGGGGTGGGGCAGGGGAAGGAGTGGAGAGCCCGCGACGCGAGTATCGGTGCCATCAAAATCCAATCTCGCGTGACGGGCGTGGACGAAAGTGGGCCGGTTTGTTTGCGTCCATAACAAAAGATGACAAGAACAGATTGCTTTACGACGGGAGAAAATATAGAATTATGACCTCTTGTCTCCTTATTACGTTTGTCTGGCGCAGACTGAGTTTTTGAAATAGAATAATCAACAAGTAAACATCTTTGGCCCGTTGACGTGGGGCAGCTCTAGTTCTGCTACCTGACGGGGACTAGGGGAGAAAGACTTGCGTTTGTGTGTGCGTGTAACCGAGGCAGATGTGTTATGATCATTTGTGTACACATCTTTTTACTGCCTGTCTGGCCACTTTTATCGTCTGTCTCTCTGGGCTCCGGTTCTCCAACGCACTGGGCGGAGGCGAATGGAAGTGAAGGCTTGTATTTGGAGCAAATGGAATAAAGTCGTCGGTGAGGTGCCTGCGGTCTGAGGGAAGAGGAAAATGGGATTTGTTAGATATGGAAATTGAAATGAAAAGAGTTGTCATTCAGCAGCGTGGTCACTTTTGAGGTGTAAATATGAGGTTGCCAGGTTTGAGGTGTTTTCTGTACTTGCGTCTGCTCTGCTTGGGACGTCATTCACTCTGGATGCCCATGGCAGCATGTGTGAGCGAGGGACCTCACCATTTCCTTTTTGACACGCACACCGGGCTGCTAAAACAAACTTCAGCTTGCTTCAATTTAGATGTTCAGTCCAGATGCATTGGATTTAGATAAGTGTTGAATTAGTCACCACCTCCTTTGCAGCGTTTAGCCCTCTCTTTTTCACGCTGCTGCTTATCGCTGGGCATATTTACAGGAATGTCATTGGTCAGTGGAATTTGCTCTATTTTCATAGGTGCTGGTTTGGCCAAAAGTTTGTTTTCGCAAAGCTCTTGCCGAGTGGCTGTGTTGGTTAATATGAGCAGATATTGAGATTAGGATACTCTGAATTCCAGGGTTGTGGGTTTGGAGAAAAAGACCAAAAGCGGTGGCCGTAGAAAAACATCATGCCCCATGTGTGGGTTTTTGTCTGTGTGTGTGTGTCTGTTTGCATGTGTTCAACTTTGGCTCCCAGGTCTGTAGTTTTAGGCGCAAATAAGAAAACTTTTCCACTGAAGACCACCTTGCTCGTAAAGAGTTGCTCTCTTGGTAAATTTGGACCTACCTGCTGTTTTTTTTTTTTTTAATGCCAATGGCACGGGAATACATCACGGTGAAGTGAAAACGGTATAATATTGTACTCAAATGGCAAATGGCCGCGTTCATATCACAAAAGCGTCGCTCCAGTGTGCATTTACATCCGACCAGAGAAGTGTTTTTTTTTTTTTTAGAACCGTTTGTTCCAAGTGTGTTGCATAAATGAACAGCATTGACTTTACTGCCCGATGGTGTGCTCTACCTGCAGCACTGTGTTTCTGTGCTGCGTTTTGGAAATGGATAAATAAAAGAATGTGGTGAGGGTTCAGCCCACGTTCACCGTGGCTCGGCCTCATGCTGCAGCTCTGCTCTGCTCTGGTACCGCGGGACGCGTTCGGTGGCTGCAGTGATTCATCATTTCATTTCCCCAGGAGGAGAACGCGCAGCTTTATTCACACCTTTCATGACTCGCGTCCCACTGGCCTTTTTCTGCTTCCCTGTGCATTCTCAACGCGTTCGAAAGCCAACATCTGGAAAAGAGCCTACACTGTCAAAACTGATGAACTTTTCCAGGTCACATCCCAGTGGTGTGCATACCAGATTCAGGATCCAAGCATGTATGGTCAAATATACAGCGGAACACGTTCCATGTTAATTGAAATTCTTCATTTGCCGTCCACTCTGAATGCCAATGAGAAATAAGAATGAATGGTGTTTTTGACAGAAGGAGTTTTTTTTTTATATATTTACAGGAGAAACGAAACAAAATGGTGCGAAATTGTAAACCCCCCCCCCCCCCCCCCCCCCCCCCCCCCAAAAACAAAAAAAGCTTTGCAGATTGTCAAGTTGCCAGTGTCTGTCTGGGGTGATATACTTCTGGATTAGATGATGCCTCTTTTCCTCCTGTAACTGATGAAAGTCATGGAAAGTTCCATTGTCCACAAGAGCTCTCCAGCAACCAAACCCTCTGTCTCATAGCGGGATGAGAAAATGTCTTTTGTAAAGTTCATCATCTAAATGTCTGTGGTCAGATGTGAATCCAATCGCCCCCTCTGTTCCCATGGCAGCGGTAGGCCAAAGTTAGTCAGTGACCCGATGCCCCCCCCCTCCCCCTTTACTCTTGATAAACATGTGGCTCAGCCTCCAGCTGTTAGCGGCAGATTAATGTGAAAGCCCTGAGTCAGCATGTACACATGTGTACACCACCAGCTGCACGTGTGCATTGTTACACAAACGGCAGTGGCCACGCTTTGTCAGGTTTCTCTGCATAGCTTGCAATGAGGTTAAAGTGGGTCTATGGTCTTCTAGGATGACAACTGAGAAAACATTATTCCGTCAATAACTACTTTTTCTTATAGTTTGCAATTAACAGTAACACAAGGTACAAAAACAATGGAGTAGAAACATTCCACTCCCTTATTTTAGCTGTTCCTCTTTCATTGCGTGAGCTCTCTCCTTGGTAGGACAGTCAAACTGAGTCTGTGAAACCTAGACTGTGGAAAAAAACAAAAAAAAAAAAACGTTAAAGTTTTTACACTGCTCTTTAATCCATTACAAATAATATTAGAGAGGGACATTATCCTGACAGCGACCTCTCTCTGAGAGGACTGTGACACTGACCTCTGACCTGTCAGGCAGACAGTGGCGGGTGGGCGTCCTTAATGTGCCGTGGCTGCAGACTGCATTTTCTGCGCCTTGATCTGCGTGCTAAATAAAGGCCGCCTCCGCTTTTGTCAACAGGAGGATTAGGGCTTAATTGCGTTTGGGCTGCGGCGGCCGCGTAGTCGGAGAAACGACTGTGCAGCGGTGAGTAGGCAGTGCATTAGGGAGGTGTTGAGGAGAGGGATAAGCCTGTGTAATATGCCAGGTGCGTCCAGGGTATTAGCAAACTCTGGCACGCCACTCGCTACGCGCCTGGCAAGACGAGGGATCCGAACAAATAGACCCTTTGAATCCTCGCTCTTAAAGGCCAGCATTGTTCACGCTGTCTATAATCCACATTCTGTGGCATGCAAAAATGCTCAAGCGACACCGACGCGATACAGGAGCACACCAAGGTAGACCTCAGAGAACTTGTTTTGGATTCTCCGCTGTTGCCTCTGTTGAGACACGACAATGGTTTTGGTTTCACGTGTCCAGATTTGAGGATAAATGCGTCTTTGAGATTTCTGCCGTCACGACAATACCAAGGGGGAATTTTGGGTTTGACGCAGAGAAATGTGTCCTTTATCTGATGTCAAACAGAATCCCCTTTACTTTGGAAAAAAGGTCAGAGCTCAAGTTCAACAGCTTGGGCAGAGACGGGGAGTCTCTTAGTAGCCATCAATGGGATACCTGGGTAAATTAAACCCGTTGGAAATAAATGAGAATTATGTTTTGTGTGATTTGGTGGATTTGGACCTTAAAGAGTTAGCACATTTTTCAGATATGTATTTAAATAAAGGTCAAATGAACACTTTGACGTTTTGGGGAAATGTGTTGAATATTTTCATCAGTCGGCTATCTCTTTTAAATATGAGGCAAATACCTGGTTTTGGTACAAAAATGTGGTACCTGGTAAACTATTCCAACTTGAAAGCATCTTTAAAGCGTATTAATAATTGATCCTAACCCATTTTGTCTCCACCCGCTTCATACTCGGACTGCAGGAAGGGACAGTCGTAGTAGTATTAATAAAAATAACTGTTTTCCCCAAAAAACACAGGGTTCTTTTCCCAGGAATATCAATTTCTTCTCTTTTTGATCTCCTCCCATAATTCCTGTGACATTCTTCTTCATCACTGTGAATGAGTTGCTTCCTCCCAGAGTAATAGCCATCGTGATGTTTGCCCAGTGTTGCATGACCTCTTGGGAACTGGTTTGTGATGGTCCCAGCATAATTGCTTTTGCATCCAGATAGAGCTCACTAATTCCTTTCAAATGACTGCGTTCGTGTTATTACCGAATGTGGGGAAAAAAAACTCTGATGGATGTGTTTTTAATTAGCTGTGTGGGCTTACAGTAACTGAGTATTAATATTCATTACTTATCACCGTAATCTTGATCATTTCAAGATCTTTAGAGGCAAGTCATTGTGTCATGGTTCTACATGTTCATTTTCCACTAACACACATATTTGAACTCTTAAACATTATGCAGTGATTTCAGCCTCCAACTACTATCAACGTTATACTGTATGGTCAAGGATCATGTTTATGGGTAAAAACCCCCCCAAAAAATTGTATTTTGCTTCAAATATTTGGATCGGGGACCTGAACAAAAAAGGGTCTTATCTTAAAAACAATGCTTCATGGTAATAGTCTAAAAAAAGTTTACGTTTTGATACCAATGATACATGTGTGGGTGTGGGTGTGGGTGTGGGTGTGTGTTCTCACAGTCTATCCTCACAGGGCGGCGCACATACGTCAGTGTTTCTCTGCTTCATTACCTGCTAACTGATCTCCTCCATGTAGAACAGGAGGCTGATTGCAATCTGTGTGTGTGTGTGTGTGTGTGTAACTACCACCAACAATAAGCCAGATTTGTTGGAGCCAAATACAGCTGGTGGTGTTGAGTCAGCATGTTGGGTTCACGGCCCTTGTGTTGGTACCAGACCTCCATCTGCTTGTGGCAAGGGAAAGCAACCGCCAATCTCTCATTGCGTTTGATTCTAGCTGCTCACTTCAAATGGGCTCGGCTTCCTCCGCGTTGTTCCTTACATCGTGTGCTTGCCATTGAGGAGTGTTTGTTTGGCGCGCACGCAAAGCCAGTGTGGCGGAGAACGTCTCCGGCGCACAGATTGGGGATCAGTTTCCACGAGTCCAATTTCAACCTGACGTGGTACCTCAGCTGAATGCATGCGTGGCATGTAATAGCCATATTGGACCACCAGATGGCAGAGATCACCCACTGCGTGTGTGTGCGTTTGTGTGTGTGTGTGTGTGCGCGCCTGTGTGTAGTCCTATGGTTAATTTGCAACCTGCTGCAGATGTTGGCAGGGTTGTTGATTCGTAGTTATTTAACTAATGAGGATAAATGGGAATACACTGCTCCGTGAGAACCTGCTTTGATATTTGGCTGCGCATCTGACAGCTGTGTGTTCGATTCCCATGTTTTTTAGTTTTGTTTTTTTTTTTTGCTTTTACAGTGGTTCAGAGTGTGAAATTTGTGAAAACGGAGGAAATAAAGAATCAATTGGAATGAAAACAGAGTTTTGGCTCTATAATGTCATATTTCATAATAGACTCCAGCTCTTTTAACCTGGTCCTCAGTTTCATTCAGATTGAGAACGCTCCACCTCCATTGAGAAATCTCTGTTGGCCGGTTAAGACTGCGCTATGGCTGAAAGCTCCAGAATAAGAAAGTGGGCACTTAATTGAGTTTTGTCGGATGTTGCTTTCAAGGTCAATAGCAAACCATTGTGCTGAACCATTTATTAAAACTTTTTGCGAGTATTTTTGTACATGACATTACATTTCATTTTCCGCACGCTGTTGTCCCATGCGACCTACAATAAGTGCATTCAAAGCATAAAAATGAAAAACTCTGGCCCCACGGGAGCTCCACTGGTAAGAAACGCGTTCTACTCTTTAGAAGGCCTCTTTTCTTCCAGACGTCCACGTGCAGCACCCATCAAATCTCGAAGGAATCCAAAAGAAAAAAATCCTATCTACGCGTACATCAGCTCGTTTCTGTTTGAACGTGTTCAAGGAAGGCACAATTTTCAATGCCGAATTGTGTCTCTTCACTCCTTACGGGGAAACATCTCCAAGGCGACGTGGCAGAGCGCCAATCGCGACAATACTCGAAAGGATGATGTCCATATCTCTCCCCCCGCATGTGTGACTCACCTCAAGCTATGCTCTCCGTGCGTTTGTGAGAAGTGGATCATATAGCGCTCGCGTAAGAGCAGGACCAAGCCTTTTAGGCTCCGCGCTCGATTGGGAAGCGGTTGTGAAGTCTGGTCACGTCCGGCTCGAGTCCACGCAAGAAACTTTAGGGAGAAACGAACGAAGCGAGGTTTCCAAACACTGGAGACTTGTTTGATTTTCAGCCGTGGGGCCGCTTCCTCCGGGCCGATCGACCCGCTCGCCTGTCGGTGTCGCGCATTAGCCCCGTCCCTGTTGTTTGATTAAGTTTCAACAGACTCGCGCTACTTGGGTTTTCTTCCGCTTAGCCTCCTAATGAATGCCAGGGACGATTTGGCTGCGATTCACTGCAAATGACCACTGAGGGCTGCGGAAATCAATATCCCCCGACCACCGGAGTCTCCGGCACTCGCAGATTACTGATGAGAGTGATTTTAGGCGTTTAGCTGTGACTGTGTGTGTGTGCGCGCACGCATGAGCTCCACACGTGGGAGAGTCAGAGAAATGAGGAGAGACCGAGCTAATGACTGTGTGTGTGTGCGTGCGTGTGTGTGAGAGAGAGACAAAGTGCGATATAATGGCGTCTTTCTGGCTTTGCTCTTCGTTTACATGCTTCTTTCAGAATTGCTCTGGCTCTGCCTTGGACGTATCCTTCGAGACAAATGATTGAAATGTTCCTCTTCCCCCAATAGAGCAATGGCTAAAATCGATGTCGGCTCGCAATCTGTGGCTAATCAAAGTGAGTAGTTGGCCCCCTGTCGCAGACGGCAGCTTTACTCCTTATTGTTTTTGAGGGGCTGTGTGTAATTGGCTCGAGCTGATAGAAGAACGGAGAGACGGTGTGTGTGTGTGTGTCTGTTTTTGTCTATAACTCAGCGTGGCGTGGCGGTACATAAAAGTCACTGGGCCAGTGGCGGATGAGGACGTCAGTGGAAGGGGAAACCGACTTTATTTCTCACCCTCATCCAGCACGTGATATTGAGTGATACGATAATTTGCTATTCTCTTTGTCTTGAGTCAGCCGCCAGTGGATGGAGAAGTTTGCGCGGCGCACCCGGCGTGATTCATCATTTCTGAAGCGTGCTCGTAGAATTTTTATTCCAGTTTCACCCGCTCTCCTTTATTTATTTATTTATTTTTCCTTCTGCCCTGCGTTACGAGGCCCCTTTATTCTCAAAGATCCCTCAATCTTATCAATGCGCACTGTATGTTTGTACACAACCAAAAGGTAATAAATCCGACCCCGCGCTTGCACTCTGCATAATGTAGCTGGGGTAGCTTTGGATGAGAGAATGTGGGTGATCTTATGAATAATACAAGCTGCTCACTCTTTGATGCCAGTGCAGATAATAATAATAAAGCAGGCTCCCATCAGCGTGGAGCCAACCAGGAGAGCCGGGTACATTAGTCGTGGACGGCTGGTGATCAATCAGGGCCCCCTCGCAGAGAGGATTGCTTGGCACGGGGGGGGCGCGGGCTCCCTTCGGAGGACCCCCCCCCCTCCTCCCCGGAGCTGTGCCATACGGCCAGACGAGACATTTAGAATGCCCTCCTTAACCGCAACCATGGGCCTCCGGGGCGGCTTTTAATCGCCGCAAATGGCCAGTGATAACAACTGGCCGTATTTCACGTTCTGTCCAATAGTTACGGCCTCCTGCAGAATTTTACGACGAGGAGATGTCAAGTTCCCCGGCGTAATTGGCCTCTTCTTGGGGGATTTTTTTTACGAGTCTGTTTACTCTGCCAGGAGCACTCGTCTCTGGGATGGGGATGCTCTCCTAAGGGCGCGTTATGTTTTTTTTTTTTTGGGGGGGGCGGATGGGTGTACTTTCGGCGTTTGCCTGCACGGGTGGAGGGTGTCAAATGGCACTGTACGGCCTACTGATTGATGCGCCCGGCGTTATCCTGGTTCCAAATCTGACCGTCTTCATTCACGCGCTCAGACTGGGAGACAATAGAGCGCCAGGACTCGACTCTGTCACCGCGCTGATGGATGGCCGCTGTCTGCGCCAATCCCTGGCTATTCTTCATACATTTCCATATAGCCCTAGCGGGTTGTGGGTGGGGGGGTTTGAGGGGCTCGCCTCGGGAGTGAATCATCCTGCCGAAGTGAGTGAAGAGTAACTAACCCCCCCACCCTTTTTTTTTTCCCCCCGTCTTAATCCGGGGCGAGCCTGCAGTTTATCTTCGCAGCACCTGCTTCTGTCACAATGCAAAGCTTTTTATAACCCGCCGCGATGTTCCTTTCGCGTCCCCTGCAATAATTCACGCGCTCAGGTGTTGACCCGCCGCGAATGGGAGCGTCGTCAACAGATGAGGATCCATTAAACCTAATCTGCTCGGATGGAGCGCCGTGGAGGAATTGGCTCATTTAAGCGAGTCGGGTCCGATGTTTGAGTATGATGACGTGATAAGATCTCACCTTCGCGCGTTGATGGTGTCGTAAATTCGGCAGATTAGGTCTCAGAAGTGTGCCAAATTATTATCTCCTATTTCATTTTAATCCCCTTCCCTGCTGTCACTAAGTGTGTCCCAGCTCCAGAGGAAGCCCACGTGCTACCACCAGAAGCTCCTCACCCATATTTGTGTGTGTGTGTGCGTGTGACTAAATGCTCAGAATTACGGCCATGTGCCGCAAAGAAAGTGAGTGACGCGGAGAGAAGTCCCGACTGACTTGGAAACTCGCGTATTCCCTGCTGATTCTCGAGTGGACTCATGGCTGCAGTATTGAACACAGCCAGGAATGGTTCAAATGACCAGAGGGGTTTTATTTTGTTCTAAAAGTGAGTTTTTTTTTTGTTTTATTTATTTTAAGGCTGCATCTCCATAGTTGATCAAAACTGGAAAAAAAATTGGCACAAGCATTTTCAAGAAATCCAAGGATTGCCAGTTTGAATACAAAAGTAAGCCTTTCTTTTGAAAAAACAAAACAAAACAACAACTCTGCAACCAAAACACACTTCTGCCCTCCTCCCCGATCCTCAGCCTGGCAGTACTTCGGTAAGCACACACTCCCAGAGCAGCGCATTCATTATTTATGGTGATATATTTCTCTCATGTTGGTGGGCGGGACTGCCTGTGCGTGTGTGAGTATCTCTCTCTCTCGCTCTCTGAGGGTGTGTATGTGTGCGTTTGGAGGTGACGGGATGTTTTTGTCTTGTCAACTGCAATCCCTTGAGGCCCTGCATGACACCAGAAGTGGCGCGAGATTGTGTGTCGGTGTGTTTGTGTGTGTGTGCGCGGCAACAACTGTAAAAATGAGACACAGCGCTCAGCAGTCATCCCATCGTTGTCTCATTTCCTCATACCCGTTCCCTGCATAACGACATCAAAATGATACAATCCCTTGTGCCTGGTAACACAACAACAGTTGTCTATCAGTGACACGCGTGTGAACGTGTAACCCTCGCGTGTGTGGGTGTGTGTAAGTGTCAGATTTGTGTCTGCGTGTGTGTGGTCACATGCTGAGCTGTGGCGCCTCCGCACCTGTTTCATGTGTCTTAACGTGCGCATCATTTCATGATGTCCCAGTGCTCCAGACATAAACGCACACACACAGGCGTCATGTGCACACACACCTTGATGAATAATTTAAAAACCAGCCATGTAGATAAGAGGCCAACGCACCTGAAGGAGCATCTCACCCCACCGCTTTCATGTCGAACACGCTCGGATTAAACGTTCTTTGTCTCCTCCGTCATACGTTTGGCTTCCTGTCTGTCTGTCAGTGACGACGTCGAGGAGAGGCGACGTATTTCTTTTTCTTTTTTGGGTGTGGACACACACACACACACACACACTGCACACCGTTACAGCACAACGGTGAGACAGTCAAGGGCATGGGATTACAATTTGAATGCAGTTCAGATGACAGGATTGATTTCACACATTAAACAGCGGCGGAAGGTGTGGGGAGCGCGGCGCAATTTAACGGGGTTGGTTCACCCTAAACTACACCTTCAGGTTTTATTTGGCCCAGATTTTGAAATATCAGTTTTGGAGATTTTTACTATTTCACCCCAGTACAATGGAGGCAAAATCTAATGTTTGTGGAGGTCAAAGCATAAACCCCCGAAACATAAGCCCATAATCCACAGACCACCCCGTCGAGAGTTTTCACTGGAACTGCTAAAACAAAACTTTTACAACTCTTTCTCTGGACCCTGATTGGGGGAAGCTTTTTTTCTCGAGTTTTGCAAATTCATTATTTTTTCATGCAAATGCAGTCGTATTATTTCATTAACCTCCCATTGCATTCAGCCGGAGACAGATATTTCAAAATGGGTGAACCCGTTTTTATTAAAACAAAATCCCCAAACGCCATTCCATAAAATGCATAATTACAATAACTAATAAATGCAAAGCTGCCGTGCTGAGGCAGCAAACATTTCGCAGGAAATATCGGCGTGTTTGCATATCTTGTTGTTGCATGTCGTCAGTGTGTAATTGAGGATGCTGTTATCGTGGCAGTCAGAGCACTGAGAGCCATTAACAGACCAGTCTTTTATGACATTCTCTATTATGGATGCCCTGTGCACGCAGTTTCATCAGAGGCGATAAACATTGGCCCAGTCAGCAAACTCCACTCATTAGGAGACATTTAAATGTAATTATTTATTGATGTCTCTTATGATCTATTGTCATGGATGCGCCAGTGTGGGTTTTTAGTTTTCAGATCATGTCATGCGGTCTGATCTCTGAGACGGCCCGGGCTTGCAGCTGCTCTAAATGTTAAAGAGCTAATTAAGTTTTTTTTTTATTTTTATTAACATATGAACAAATGAAAGATTGGACTGAAAACCTTTTCTTTTTTTGGGTCTTTTTTCTGTTTTCCTTCATCAACTTCAAAGGGCTTCATTTTGAGAAGAAGATTAGAGAGAGAGAGAGAGAGTAAAAACAGCGAATACAAAATACATTGACATTATATATCTAGCTGATAATTAAAAGTGGATTTTATTGTCTCCATTGGCGCTTGTGTTTTTTCTTTTCCTTCATCACGGCCTATGAGAAGCGAGGAAAATCCCATGTCTCGAATAGACGTGAAAGGTTAAATTCATATATTAGGTTGTATTTGTTTCTCAGTCAGATGTGACCGGTTTAGGCAATGAGCACACATTTGACTAGTGTACCTACATTCATAATAAATAGATGATTTCATGGACAGTGTAAAGCTTTATTGGCCGTTTTACGAGAGAGACTTTGACGGAGTGCCAATGAAACTCTCCCTTTTGACATTTGCTTACGGCCCCGATGATAAAGCTGTTGGACCGACGCATTTTATGAAAGACATTTTTGCTCACTTAAGGTTTTATTAGACTACAGGAAGCAACAGAGGGGCTGGCACAATCGCGTACACACACACACACACACACACACACACACACACACACACTCACACAGCGATGAACTGGAGCAGAGGAAAACTTATTGAGACTTCAAGAGCTGTCGAGGGGATAAATTAGTTGGCTGAGGGGAGCTTTCGTTCCCACTGAAGTTTCACACTCGCTGCCATGCCAAACCTTGCCCGTGACATTTCAGTCTGCGGACGGTTTAATATCCACACTCTGACTAATGATGTGCTTGGTGGCATTCTTTGTGTACTTTAAAGATGTTCCCCCTGATGTTGTGGAGGATCAAAAACGGCAGCCTTACCTACAGGCCCGGCCTTAAACTTAATGCTGCCATGCTCAAAATGACCATCAAGAGGATGTTTTTGATTTTTTTTTGGCATGCTCGTATTGGCTCACTGACACTAAACAATGTGATGATCAAAATGATGAGAGAGCTTGCGGAAAAGTTACTGGCTCATCACAGCTTTCATGCTTCATTCTGCATGGTAGTTGGTCCCCCCAGTGAGCGCTGGAGGAGAATATAGAGATTTAATATGAATCCGGACAAAACTTGTCGAGATATTTCCTTCTGAATCCAGTTGGACCTGCAGCCAAGAATTGAATTACAAGGCAAGAATGCAGCCCTACCCGCACACTTTCTTCCACGTGATACATAAAGCAGCTAATTCAGTATCAGCAGGGAGGATTGTGGCCTGTTTCGGTTTCTGCCGGCTGAAGCCTCCTGCTGTTTAGTAAGTTGCGGGAGGGTTGGTGTAGCCGAGACCCAACGGACCAAAGACATGCTGGATTTTAAAGTAAGATAAGATCCTGCAGGGACAAGCCTGTCTGGCTCTCAGCTGCCACTTCTAACAACCTCCGGAGTCTTCAGATATATGGCCACATAGTGTCACGGAAGAAAATCCAGCAGGGGTAATCGGAAAGACAGTGTGAAGTGTACCGTACAATCCCTATGATGATAGATGGGGGAAATAAACCTCCATGTTTTTTTTTGATAAATAGATGTTCTAAGGTCACGTTCCACTTCAAGTGAATGTGGACACGAAGCATCTACGATCTCGTAGCTCCCCCACCGTCCCGGCACCTATTCTTCATGCCGTATGTCAAAGTGGTTTCCAAAAGTAAACAGTCCAATGCACTGTTGCTTTGCCGCCTGTGTCAAGGTGGAATAAGCAATCCAATCAATCAAGCGGATATCGATCAAATACCAACTGACAGAAAAACAGACCCCGACCTGGTGGGAGACCTGGAGTTCCTCACGCACGGGCCATGTATTACACACACCGTTTCTTATCTGACGTTAAGCATGAAGAGGTGCGGCGTCAGGGATCAGAGGGGGGTCTGGCTGATTATAGGCGGATCCCAAGGGATTGGTTTGTCTCAGCAGATAAAAAAAAAAGGTTGCACTGCTCTGAGACGGGCTCAATCCGTCAGGCGCCGAGGTGGCACGTCATGCCGGTGCTACGCGGCCCTGCAGGCTGATGGATGGTGCCGCCGCTGACATGGCGACATCTGAGGGGCTGTCATTGCCCAAGTTCCCCCCGTAGCCAAATAAGGGGGGGACAGGGGCTAATCAAAATCAATAGGTGCGGGTAGCTGGGCAGACGGGGTGCTGAAAGTTAACCTTGATATGCCAGAAAGTTGCTCTGAAGTTTGCAGCCGTTCACTGCAGGGAGAAAGCGAGCGCACTAAATTTCCTTAACAGCCTGTCAGTGCAAGCGAGTTTAGCAAAAAAAAAAAAAAAAAAAAAAAAGCAGTCTGTCGTTTATTGTGTTAGTGTAGACGCTGTTGTGCCGGCTGATCTGCACCTAGGCCAAAATAACGAAAATAATATGGACGTTATGTTCGACGACTTTTTAATTAGGCAATCAGTGGCAGCGTGTGCCCATTTACCATCTGTGGAGTGTGTGGATCATTACCTTACTGTGCCAGGTTCTGTCATAAGTCTGAATGGCGAAGAAGAAGCCGCTGTATTAAAATAATCCACCTCGCAGGGTAGTCCATGCCCACTTCCTAATTGGGATGGATATGTTTTTAATGGCTTGGATCATTTGGGGGGGGGGGGGGGGGGGGGGGGGGGGGGGGGGGGGNGGGGGGGGGGGGGGGGGGGGGGAGAGAGGGAGAGAGGGAGAGAGTGAGGGAGGGAGAGAGAGAGGCCAAAGGTTACCATTAAAGCTCATATTTGTATTTCATTTGATTGCTGCCGTCAGGGATCATTTCTCCTTTCTTTTTAATGGGGGTGACACTAATTGTGAGTTTCCTGCTATAGTGAGCTTGGTAGCGGCTGCTTGCTGCTCCTTTATTGAGCCAAAGGAGGTCCGAGGTGGTCCATTGTCGGAGAGCCACGACATTAGGGGCTAATTTCACTGTACGGTGTTTGACGGAGAGCTCACCCTCCTCGTTATTGACAGAAGTGCAAATCCCAGGAGTAAAGCTCCCGCTGATTTAGGGGGCGCGCAGGCGGCTCCATTTGAGGATTAAAAGATAAACATAATTAATCCTCTTTGGTTCGATAAAATTGCAATATTAACCCTGAAAGTATCTCACCCAGTTTTCCAGGCGATCCACCATCACCGCTGAGCTGCTGCGTGATCAACGTGTGGTGCTGAGGTTCTTGCAAAAGTACCACAAAATAAAAAAATATATATCTATTTTTTGCGGGGGGGGCACCACAATTGTGGCCAGCGGAGAAATGGCGGCTCCACGACGTAGGGGCTGCGGCTCTGACCGATGGTCCAGCGTGCCGGGTGTGTCGCCGAGCCTCGTCTGCCACAAGAAATATGGGAGGGCGACGGTTGCAGATCATTAGGATCATGCTGCCGGGAGAATAGCCTTCAGTCAAACATTTATCTCTGCTCATATATACGCCGCAGCTGAAAAGTCTTTGTTCGCCCCTCAGTGCCACAGATGGAAGTTATTCCTTTCCAAAGTCCTCTGAAATCAATTTAAAGAACGACTCTGGCAGCTCCTCTTCCCCGACTTACGTGGTAGAAAGAGAGAAAAACTCGGTTTCACCTTGACATTTTTGAAATGGCTCCGCATTTCTTTTGCAATCATTTCCACCTTAGCCTCATTACGGATGCAGATCCTGTCATTTTCTTTCCGGGCCATCAGATTTTTTTTTCTTTTTTCTTTTTTTCCCCCCTCTCTCGCGCAAACTACCCCCTAATTAAGCTCTGTTATCCGGAGTCTGGGGCTCAACCTGAAATGTGTGCGCGGACGGCGTTTCGACCAGCCCTAGTTACGTTTGGAGAACAGCCCGCCTCTATCTGCACTAACGGAGGCGACACGCGAAACAATGTTGGATTTAATTTAAGACGGGATCCTGTTATTTTCTCCTTGGAGAAATAACACCATGGAAATGTCATTGGCTTGCCCTTTATGTTTATGGATGGGAGGCCATGTTGTGAAGGTCTCTAACAGGGATACTTGGAGTTATTATATGCCAGAGACTGCAAATAACAAGTGTATTGTCCTCTGGAGCGTACACAGTAAATATGCATCGTTATTAAGTTTGAATGGTTCTTGTAAAAAAAAAAAAAAAAAAAAAAAAACTTTCAGGGTGGGCTCTAAAAGGACATTTGTAGCCAGAGTGTATATATTAAATGTATAACATTGTTGAGATGATTAATATATGCAGGGTTTTTGTATGACAGTGGCGAAAGAAAACTATTGGCTAAATTGGATTTGTTTGACAGGATCTGGAGGAGGTGTTGTGGAAATATAGAGGTTTGATATGTTGAGAGGTAGATAGTGGGATATATGCTTTGATATTGATCCCCAGAGGAAAATAAAGACTTTTCAGATACCAGACTATGGATATGTCCATGCTATATATATATATATATATACATTTATTGTTTTTTTCCATTGTAACATCCATCCAGATTTTTGCCACACCTTGTTTTAGTTTGAAAACTAAAAGCAGGAATGGAAACCTTTGAAAGAAATGATGCATTTAACCAAATATGCGTCCTGATTGCGTCCGATCACACTTAACTGGACTTCCCCCAGCAAGGAATGCAAAACACATCCACCTTGTAATCACTTCCCCCCCCCCCCCCCCCCCCCATTGTTACAGGCTCCCCCCCCCCCCCAAAAAAAAAAACAATCCCTGATTTTGCTTCTCACAGTCTGCTTCCTTTCTACACCAGCATGTGCGTGCCCAGCATTTCTGACGTTGCCTTGTTGCATGCATTTAAGATCAGTGTGGGTTTGGCCCGTCACAGCAGCCTTGCTAATGTGTGAAATTGCTCGCAATTATATCCATGGGAGGCTCGTGGAACGTTGAGTGGTCAGTGTTTTTGTGCGGAGATGCCAGTACTGCTCATGATCATTACTGCGCACCAGTTTGCGGATTATTATGAGAAATAGAGGAGTTAAAACAAAAAAAAAAAACACACATCAAGAGACATTATGAAGACTTTCTCACAGTCGATTATATAAATATTTACAAGGAATCTTGTCTCACGAGATCGCAAGTTCGGCATCCACAGTCCACTTGCCCGTTATTGACTGGATTTCATTTCCAGGAGTGGGTAGGGCTGGTTTGTTGGGTGGCTACCACGAGATATAATGTGATTGCTGTAGGTTGCCATGGAGGAGACCTATCTGCGGGGTTACCAGGCAGGGGAGGCAGTGTGCGACGGCGCCGGGTGGGAGGAGTGGGTGGATGAGCGGGTAGGCTAGGAGACGGGGGGAGTTGATTACACCGGGTTGCCATGGCAGAGGAAAACTCGCGCGGCAGAATCCAGCCGGTTGTTCCTTGGCCGCGGCGCGCCGCGGTACGAGTGGGGAAGTGATGAGGATCTTAAAATGCGGATTAGATTGGTTTCATTCTCCAATGGTGCAAATCCATCTGCCAGCGTGTGCTAGTTAAAAAGCGAGCATTTTGTCTGTTTTGGGTTTTGGTCTGATTTTCAATTGACCCCCTAACAGTGGCAGATATGTATAATAATTTATCCAGATACATCCCGCCGTGTCTGATTTGCTTTATTTATTTTTTCTTGATTACTTCTCTCTTGTTACCCCCCCTTCGAATAGCCCACCTTCCCAACCCCTTTCCTCTTTATGTTTACCTGTGGTGCTGCTCGCTCTGATTGTCTCTTCCAGTGGTTGATGAGAGCGTTGATTGGCTGTAGGTGGTCTCCAGGGTGGGTCAGGAGGGCTGGCACAGAGCCGTCCCATCTCACTGTGTCACACGCAGCAGCCTGCAATCAGGCGCGCAGGATGAGACGGTGCCTCTGGTTTCTCACCACTGTTAAGGACCCACACAAACACACACACACACACACACACACACTCGCGCAGTTTTTCATTACTCTTGTGCTCAAATACACGGAGAACGGTGAGGTGGAGGTGGAAAAGAGGGACCGAGGAGCGAAAAGACTCAGACACACGGGAGAGGAAAGAATCGTAAACAAGCGCTTCCATGGAACAGGATCACATTGAAGAAATAGGCTGTGACAAAGGACAACAGAGCTGGAAATGAGAAATAAAAAAGGAAAGCGCGCGTGTGTGTGCAGGAATACGAAATATTTCGCCCTCCTTCGAATAATATCCTTCCTCATTGATGTCCAGTCAGATACTAGCTGCCGGGCAGGTACATAATGCACACGCGCGATAGGGTCTCGTGTCCACAGCTGTGTAATTAAGTGATATCACCGCAGATATGCATATAATATTACCAGCGCTATCAAAGGCTGAGGCTTCATTTCCCCGATGCTCGGAGGAAGAAAAACAACCATCAGCCATGCGTTTGATTTCCTCTCCTCCCTTCTGATCGACCGCAATTCTATCACAGAAAGAAAAGAGGAGCGATAGAGCTCTTTATTATCCATCAGCCGGGGGGGAAGCGTATTAACATAAAAATGACACACAGGGATGTGTCTTCCAACGCTTAGTTAATTGAAGTTAATCAGAGGCAGTGTTTCCGCATGTCGCGGCTGCTTCCTGGGTGGATGGGTCTTTGTTCCTTTTCAAACACCTTTTTAGGTTCTTAATTAACTGTCCTGACACCGTGACATGGGACCTATCCTCCAGGTCGGCCCTGACAGTTAATTACAGTCTGGGGAGGGGGGGGGGGGGGGTTGAGTCTGGGATGGGGGGGGGGGGGGATTGAGTCTGGGATGAGGGCTGGTGCCGCGATGGCATTGCCCTGATCTGATAACACACGCCACCCAAAGAGTGAGGAAACCGGAGCAGGGATGGTGTTTGCTCACCCCCTCCTTCTCTCTGATGAACTCCACTGAAGTCTTACAAGGAGAATAAGAGAAGAGAGTAGTACTTCAGTGGCGTGCAGTCACTCACACAGCACCAATGAGGGATGGTCAGCTTTTGCAGAAAACCCCAAACCCTAATAAGTAGACAAGAAAAGATGAATATGTAAAATGAATGAATATCTCTGCAAATGGTCAGTATTTATCTCACCTTTCTGGTCTTTACGACCACTTGGGGCACTTTAAACTACAGTGTGCACACACACACACACACATTCATGCAGACTACTATATGCAGCGCTTTCTCCAGAACGTCACACATCATTCACACGCTGCCAGCTGAGGCCGTCTGGGGCATTTCTGGCTTCAGTGTCTTGCCCAAGGACGCTTAGGTATGCGGTACGAAACCATTGACCCCAACTCTGACCCCCATCTGTGGAAGCCTCCCTTGCACAAGGAGTTTTTTTTATGGGCTCCACAGTACACCTGACCTAGTATTTAAATGAGTAAATCATTGCCATTTGTTACTTGACTTTACTGCCTCTCAAGGCTTCCATAGGACTGCTTTAGTTTTTCCCAATCTGAATGCAGTTTCCGCCCTGACAGGATCATAAACTGATCTCAGAACAGTGACAGTCGGACAAGTGCAGACCGACAAATCTCATTTGTAGCTGTGGCGATGGTTTGTCACCCGTCAGGGGATTATCCGCAATGCACACGCACCCACGTCCAAAAAGTGCTGCTTGCCTCTTTTGCTTGGCAAGCTCCAACCTCCGTTGATGGGACACGGCCGTGCCCGCGGTTTGGGCGAGGAGAGGGTGAAATGACATTTAGTCAACCCGAGACGATGGCCACAGTTTCGGCTGCACGTTGTAGGATGAAAAGCCAACAGCCGATGTCGCATCCTCTATGGCGCGGAACCCCCGGAGGAGCTGTCGCTTCTAATTGATGCGTCGTTTTAGCTTCAACTAGTCAAGCACTGCTTGCTTTGCGTGTCCTGTGGCACAACCCCTCTGGATGAAGACCACTTGGTTTGGTTTCTGATGGTTGGACACCACGGATTAAGGATGCATCGGGGGCCCAAATTGGTCGCCCCTTGTCTTATTTGAGAATCGGGCCGAGCTTCTCCCCGATTGGTCGTTGTCACGACTCCTGTTGCAGTGCCTGAACGATCAAGGACATGGCAGTCGCAAAATGGAATGGATTTTCTGGCATGTGGGAAATTTCTGCTCAGCAGTGCTGCAGATTGATCAAAGACCAAAAGATCCATGGAACTGCAGTGAGCTTGTTTGAATATTAATGACGCATTATTTTACCTGCCACTATTGGCTACTGTTCCCTTTGACTGAGACAGTTCTGTGCTCGGAACGAAACTGACCTTTTCTGCACGACAGGCAAACGCATGGTCGCCTCAGTCATCTGCCGCTCCATATCTTTCATTTTGGTTCCATCCTTCCCATCCATTGCAGAATTGGAGTTATGCACGGTTTGCGTGCTTTGTTCCCCCTGATCTAAATGTCACTCGAACTGTCAATTGGGAGCGTAGCCACCTTGCAACCGATTGCTTGGGCTGGAAAGTGTGGGAATTGAAACTGTGTGTGGTGCAAGTGCAAAATCACTTGTTTACCTTGTGTATTGAGTTAATGAGTGATCTGCAGTGATTTCACCTGGATGGCAAAAGGGCCCCGATCTGCTCATTAACTTTGTGTGATGAAGTTGGCAGCATCGGGAGCTTTACACATTCACCTTCAAGTGCACCGCACGAATCCGGCTGCCTACTGTGAAACCCAACATCAACCGTTAAAGTAAGCACTTGGTACATATTTAGCCAACATTTCTTGTTTTGCCCAAGTTTATTTGGCATCGTTAAAGGCCCCTTCATGAATTTTGGAACGCTGCGGTCTTGTGCTATAGATGTGAGCGCCCTACACCTGCCTGAGATGAAATACTGCAGGAGCCCGCCCCTCTTTCTTTTGCGCCTCTCCCCTATATCTCTTTTCCCACAATCCTTTGCTACTGCACCGCATTCCCTGCGGAATCTCTGGGATGTTACAGAATCCCCAGCGGTGTGTTCCAATGAGCAAAAATCGGGGAATTTAAATAGGTTAGCTGCAGAACTGGGATCGCAGCAGGCAGGTTCATAAATAGGCCATGCTGTAGAAGTACTGTATGTGCAATGCTATGTAACACTTTTCATTCTTGTGGATTTTCGTTCTCCCTGATCTGCATGGCATTGATTTTTACAGTCTTTAATAAATGTCGGAAAGCTGTTTTAAATTGTCTTGCAGTTTAAAGCAAAATATGGAGAATGCAGACAAATAATGGTTATTATGGTAAAACCTGCTATATACAGTTAGCTCAGGCATTTAAAAAATGTAATTAAATGGAGTTAATTGTTTGCAAGTGTGACTATCTGTATCATGCTCTCTAAAAACAAAACAAAAAAAAAACTGTCTCTGACTAAAAGAGAGTGAGGGGGGAAAAAAAAAAAAAAAAACTTCATAATCTCCCTCATACAGTTTATTCAGCAAAGGTTTCCGCTTTATAAACCACCGACGCCATGTTTTATCACCGCTCGTTGGATCTGCAGGTCAGCAAATAGACCTAATGGTGCAAAAAATCTACATAAAACGGGGAACATATGCAGTGTCCTGTGCCTGGCTGTTTATGGACCCTGAGCTGGGGATACAGTAAATCAGCCCCTTATCATCAGGGCCATTGCCACTGGTCGTGTATAAGATGAGTTATATAAGTTATATTCGTCATATCACTCGGCTGTCACCCGCCTTTCATTCCGCCCCCCCCCTCCCCTCGCCAACCAACGCGAGGCTATCAGCGCCGACCTTGCCGCTGCACCCCGGCTCCAGGTGGATGTGATAGATACTCACTCTCCATGGCAGGCGGCTCTTTTTGTATAAGAAAAGCCTTATTGATTTATGAGCCAATAAATTCACACACACACACACACACACACAAGCCGTTTTGCCTCGGCCCGCTCCTCCCCCTGTATTTGGAGGCCGCTTCTCTGTCTTTTTTTTTTTTCTTTTCTTTTTTTCTTTTTGTCCACTCGGTGAGCCAAGGACCTGTAAACTTCTCATCCTTATCGGAGCACTGTTGCCAGGCCTGATGGCAGAAACAATGGAGGGTCAGAGGGAGTCGCGGGGGTCTTATCGTGGCGCGCTCTATCAGCGGCGGCCAATCAGACGCTTCTCGGACCACCCACAGGAAGAACGACTTCAGCCTTGTGCTTCGTTGATAACCAGACAACCCGCCTCCTCCATCCCGCTCCATGGATTACATATCGATCTTAACAATACTGAAAATTGAGGTATTATTTTCTCCGTGTGTCATTATAGAGGTCTCTGCCGTATCTAGGTGATGGATGGCCACTTGTGGGAAATTTTGCACGAAGCAAGCTTGTTTCACCTGTAGGTTATCTCTTCGATATGAATGGTTCATTATTTAAAATTTGAAAGATAAGATTGCAGTTTAGTTATTTAGTGTTTCATTCATGGCAAACCAGTGTTAGGTGCGGACAATTGCCATAATGACATAATCAGCCATCACATCTTACGCAGGGGTACGTGTTCTACCATTTTAAAAGATGGTATGAAAAGCTTAAACTATGATAAATGACCTGACTGAGAAAAATAGACGACTCAAAATAAATAAAGGTTTAATTTTGAATGTCTGGCTTCGTTAACAACACCTCCGCTGTACAAACAGTGACCTTAAATGAAACGGTAAGATATTTCCCAGAATTCACGATTCCAGACGTTGTGTGACCGTGCTGTTATTTAATGGTTTAGCTCTTCAGCTATGTTAAAACATAATGAATGTATCTTCACGTGCTGTAAAGAGAGACGGGACACAGACAATCTCTGGAGGCTGTGGTGTGACGTTGCCGTTCGGTTCCACTTCACCAGTTACTTTGAGTATGGAAACATGTGCTGTTACCGCGGCAACCGATGCGCGTACAGTTGTTCAATCATACAGAGAGAAATACATTTTGGGTGTAGAGCCGCTCCGGAAAATCAGATTTGACAATCAAATGAATTGAAATGGGTACAAGATTTTCATCATACATTTGCATTTCGAAATATCATAAATCTTGATTTGGGAATATATGCAACCATTTACAGTCCAGATGCCAACGAGAGATGCGAAAATTGCTCATGCCTCTGGGGTCAGCATTTCACCGGTTAGTATACAATCTCCTTCTGAAATGCCAGGTGGAGTTTCAGGGTACTTCATTAGCACCGCGGTGCGGGACACAGTATTGATTTCCTGAGCATTTTTCATCAAATAATAAAATACGCCTGGCATGTCATACATTACATTTCACGTGTCCTTATTGTGACCTTTGATTGTTAAACAGTACGGCGGAGAGTGGCTGCACCTGAATGTCACACTGATTAGGGCTCGGGTGACGTTGCTTTTGCATGTTTTGCTCAGGGCCTCGCACTGGTGAAATAAAACCACCGACAGGGGCGGCTGTCCGTCATGATTAGTGTTTGAGGGGTGAAGGCATGTAAAAAGGTAAAATACGAGGGAGAAATATCAAGTGTCATTTCCTCCAACCTTGAGCGAATTTATTCGTGATATAAATGTGCCTGACATGACTTGATTTGTTTCTCTAATTTGGGATTCATCAGTTTGTATCGCTGTTGATTTTTTTTATTTTTATTTTTTGTGTTGTGTCTCGTTACTCAAGGTACATTTGCACTTTTCACTGAGCAGTTGATCACTCAGCTGTAAGGGGCGCACATGCGAATACAAATGCGGCGCCTGATTAATTCTCGCATGAATTCCTTTTTTGACCGGACCGGCCGCCGGCTCCGATGAATACGGTCGGCCTGCGGATTTCGTCTAGAATATTGAATACCACCACGGGGTCGAAAAATATCGACGGCTCTTTCCTACGGTATAGATCGTCGACCAATTTACCCTAATGATATCGCTTCACATTATCTTAACCGCTTTGACCGTAGAATTCCATGTCTGCGAAAGTCTCAAAAATCGAATTATGGCTTAACTGCGGCTAACCTCGACACAACAGGAGCATATCCAATCACATTTGTGTGAAAAATGAGACCGGCCTTATTTTCAATTACATTTTGGCATAAAGGGATTGTTAATCCTGTCTCCCACGCTGCCAGTAGCCGTTAATGAATGTGCTTATCCTCCGAGATACTGTGACGTGCTCTGCTTTGGAGGGGAGGGGGGGGGGGGACAATAAAAAACCTAGAAACTAGTCCCTTTCTTTGTCCTCCTCGCACCTCGTACTGCCTGTGACGGTAATGGATGCAAATCTATTCACGGCAAGGTTAAGCACTTTGATTTGCTGAGGCTGCTGCATTGTTGTTGCACAAAGTTGTATCGGATGATCTCAGACGCCGAAGAGCCGAGCCACGACCAGACAGAAGGCTGTAGTCTCCTCCGCTGACGTTGTCTGCTTAGCTGGTGGTTTATTGAAGAGAGAATATTTTCCTTATGATAAATATATGATTTGACCACAAACCGGAGCACGGACGGACAGCGGAGCATTTTCTGTAGGCTACCGATCGCGCGCACATACACAGGTTCATTTGCAGCTCCTGAAAACGTGCAAATGTCTTGAAAATCCTCCCTGGCAAGAACGTGCATCCAAAAGTCCGAAAACTGTACTGGAACAAACTTTCCGACCAAATCCAACTATTCATTATAATGTGTTTTCTAATAACTTTGTCATAGTCCGTTTAGAAAAAAAGTAAGTATCGTGAATAATGCCCATTACGCACATGCCGGTCAGCTCATTTCAGGACATATACACAGCAAAAATACAAAATGCTTTTTGGTGTTGTGCAGGATGCGTAAGGACTAAATGCTTCTTATTCACCACCCACCGCTTTTTTGAAGTCTTATTGTTTGAGTCGGGTCCCGGCTGAGGCACATATGCACCAAGTCTGGTTTAGATGATATGCTTCATCTGAGGTCTGAGTCGGTTGATGATGGATGGTGTATTGTTGCTCCCCGTCTCTTTCTATTGTCACTGTGCATTACACAAATTAGGGTAAACAAATGCCCCCCGGCCCCCCTCGCTTCACCCGCCTCCCACACACATGCATTCACACGCTGTCCCCACGTCACATCCCCCTGCCCGTGCTAATATTGCTAATGGGGTTGATGTGTTTGCGTTATCCTTGTTGTTGCCTTGATGGTGAGCTGGATGGAATTAACTCGGAAGGATCCACAGATGTATTACATCACCACACCTGGCTTACATCACCGGCCCAAATGGGACTTTTTTTTGTCACCGCACACCTGTCTTCTCTATTTTTTTTGCCCCTTTTGTTCTTCTCTCTTCTACACCACAATGACTCATTTAAAGTCTGTGAGATCAAGGGATAGGACTCCCCCCCGCCCCCCCCCCATATATATATATCTATCTATAGGGCTTTTGCACTGTGGGCGTTTTTTGTTTCAGTCTGGTGTGTAGCGCTGTGTAGGCGTATGCGCGGATTGTCTGTCTGTCTGGCATTTGTGGCGTATCACGCATGTGCATATAGACACTCACACAGATGTGCATACATACATACGCACACACACACACACACACACACACACACACACACACACACACACACAGGAATGACACGGTCACCGTCATTAGACCTTCACAGGCATCTGCTCATGCCTGCGACGTGATGTGATCCTTCACCCTCTACATGACAGTCGGCCATTTAGCTGTAAATTTATGCCGCCCATGCCCTTTATCAATGCTTTCTGAGGAGGGGGGGCAGATAGAGGGCGTCACTCAGTGTCCTGGCTTTGATTTGTGTTACTGCTTTTACTCAACCAGACAGTGTAATGACACGTTGGGCTTTTGAGACTCTCTGATGGATGCCAGAGTAATCCAGATACTACGCATGGGTGTACATTAGGTTACATCGGAATACATAGTGTTATGATCCCGCCGTATACACCGTATAACAGAGTAGCATTTGTGGGAAGGAAATAAGGGGACTCGAACGGTGTAGTCCACCATTGAGGTTCAAGAGAGAGTTTAAAAATATATAAATGAAAAATGTAAGAAATTCATTTGTAACAACACTCGAAATGTCTTTCTTCGCACTCAGACTTGAAGCACGCCTAAAGCAAGCTGTGTCCCTATCCTCCACGTCTTTTTAAATGAAATTCCAGATGTACAGTGCAAACACACGTACACAGGCAGAAGCGGAAAGGAGACCAGATTTTACAAGTGGACAGTTATCACGGCAACGGCCACTTTTTTTATTTTCCCTGTTTGACAGTTGCATGGTAAACAGTGGCATTATTCATGCTATTCATGTAACAAAGCAATCGGGAACCTGCTCCTGCACGTATTTGTTTGGTAATGCATGTAATGTATTTTGCCGGAGGACATTGTATCCAGTTGAGCTGGGCTCAGCATTTTTCAAGAAGTTCAGCTCAGGTGTTCGGGCTCACGGTGTTTGCATGATGCTCATTTCTGCTCCGCCGGTTTGGTTTTTAATGTTTTCGGATGTTCAGTGGTTAACTGAAGTAAGACGCATCTTGGGAAAATGATGACACACGATTATTCCCGTGGATGAGCTTGGATTCGTTTCGCCGTTTTGGGAATTTAAACCCGATCCTTATTCAGGGAGCATTTCGTGTTCCAAAGGGCTCGAAAATATGGAAAAAGTAAATGCATAGCACAACACCTGGCCAGCACTTGTTTTGTCATCATTGCAGCATGAAGTCCGCAGAGCCATTCAAAGCGATGCATTCAACGTATTTCAACTGAGTATTTGTCAGTGTCTGAATAGACACTATAAATTTCCCCCGGCGGCTGTGGAACATATCCAAACTTCCAGATAGAGGCCGTGAATAATGCACAAGGCACATTGGATGTGACCACACGTTCACCACAGTTACACAACGGTGTGCTTCCGCCTTAACCTGTGTGTGGATTCGATGTGCAGGAACAAAACAATCTCAATTTCATCGTCGTCTTTCGGATATTTTTTAATGGATTTCCAAGATGATATTTGCTTAAATACGCCGTTATCGAGCTGATCGTCAGTAAAAGATATTTAGGCATATGCCACTCTCCAGTGTTTTTGTTATCTTTTTTGCATAAAGTCATCCCTTAAACATGCTCCGATAAGAGTTATGATAATGTCTTCTAATTAACCAAGCCACATAAAAGCTGCACTGTCATATGCTAATGAGCTTCATTTCGCCTCTTACACTCTGCAAAATGAATAAAACGGAGCTTTATTGAAGTAAAAACACTTGGTTTTGGCATGCATTTTTCATGAGGCTTTGTTTATTAGCTTGGCTCGGCTTTGACAAGTTTCGACGAGCTCATTTTGAAAACTATGCCCGACTGCATCGGGGCAGCAGACTCTAAAGGTTGACCAGGTTAAATCCGTCTTCTCCTCCACTCCGTCTGTTTGGAGCCCTCTTCACCTCGTGTCTGGAAGAACGAAAGTGCGAATGGCAGCGGACACGGACTATTGTTGCAGGCTAATGCTGCCATTATACCCAGCAACTGATAGATGAAGCGTTTGGAGGGGTGTTATCGGAGCCAGCTGTGTGGTATGCATTATACATGGGCAGTAACCCCGACACCGGCTGGAGACACGCGCAGAATCACAGAAGTGTGAGGCACGCAGCAATTTTTGTATTATATTCACACACTTTAATCCTCAAAAGCAATAAGTCACAAGTAATTGAGGCACATAGCCAGTGATAACATTTAACTACTTTAAACTGGATAGGACTTAAGGAGTTGAATATGGTTTCAGTGATTTTTCAGCCATGGGTTAAGGACCATACATAGTCTCAGTATAAAATAAAAAGTAAAAAAATAGACCTACTTTGGTAATCCCTGAGGGGAAATTCTGGGTTTACAGCAGCATGCTTAAAATATATATATAGAATCAAAAAAGCATTAAGAAGACGCTATAATGATTTATATGGTATGTAAATAATGTAATAGATTTGAAAGAAAACAGGGCCAAGTCTACAAGTAGACTGGTCAGCGACCCATTGGGGGATTCTGCAGTTTTTTATGGGTAATGCAGCATGGAAATACACCTCCTATTGTCCTACCGTCTTTAAAGCAAGTGAGCAAGTTTTTGATTTGTGGGTTGGAGTTTTAAAACTTGGTTCGTTTGGCCGTTATAAAGTAAAAAAAAAACAAAAAAAAACGGCTTTATCAGAATCTCAAAAGGCAGGCATTGATCCTGAAGAAGGAATAACATGGCTGAGGAGAGAAGCTGTAAATAAAAGAGCACCAACACTCCCTTCAAGTAACATTACTGCTCCACACAAAGAGAAATATCTTGACAGGGATGTATCTGATCCCCTTTATTAAAAACCTCAGAAAAGGCCTGGCAGGTAATATTATTAGAGATTTAGCAATAAAGGAATCATCCTGCTATAAAGCTGTCAGTTGGCTAATGGATCATAGAGAATTCATATTCAGATGTACAGTATATTACACCGTTGAAGTACAATGAGCCATTTCAGAAAATCTTCTGAGGACTGCTTATTTTTACAGTTTTTACTCCACCTCTTCTTAACCTGTGGATCATTCTATTGCACCTGTTACGATGGAGAAGCCACATCTTAGCTGTCCTTTTATTGGTGTGTGGTGTTGTTAATTTGGCGTATTTCATCATTTGACCATTGCACCTCTTCCTATTACATATTCAGGTACAAACCTCGGCAAGCTGTAATAGTTTAATTCAATTAATTCCTCACTGGTATATTGTTTTGGAAAAACTCTTCCAATTATATACGGCAAATGTGCCACTCGTGTTGTCAGTCTAAATGTCAGTATTTTGCGGGAGAAATTAATTTATGCTCTCCGTTTTCCATATCCACATTTTGAGTGCCCCCCACTGAGAGCTCTCAAACTGCAATTCTGCTTCTAAAAGGCTTAAGAGGTGAACTGAGAAGAGTGATATTCAAATTGAAGCTGCCAGCTTGTAATATGTAAATGAATTCCAGTCAATGACATCAACCAGGCTGACATCCTCAGTGATATCAACAACAATATGCCTCCAGGAGTTGCATGTGTTGACATGCGGGCATAGGAAACCAGCAGCGGTGCTTGGTTCTCATTCTCAGTATTTATGCTTTGTTGAATATGTTCATCTTCTTCACCAGGAATAAAATAATTCTGTAAAGGATCGTTCCGATCTGGTGTTAATAGTCAGGACCAAAGACATCTGGATCAGTTTGATTTGGTTATTGGAGTTTTTGTTGATGTTGAACACATTTTTAAACCCAAAGGCAGGGTTTGCTTCATTTGTGTAGAGGGAGGTGTTTATAGCTGTTCGGATTGAAAACGCGTTGGATGAAAATCCAGCTGCCTTGGAAACTTCAGAAAGTATCAACTTTTCAGGTTTGTGTTGATAAAATTGCAATTTTCGTCCATCAGTCTGCAATCAATAACACTTCAGGACAGACTCTGCTCTCAATAGATTGCACGAACCTGTAAGTACACATCAAGTTTTATAAATAAATAACACAAGTCATTTGAATTTCAAATTCCAGTAATAACGGTAATGCACTGCACTGCAATGCATCAATCAACATTTTTGTAATGGAAAGTATAATGAGAGAAATCATTGATTCCATTTTAAAATGTCAGTGATTTAATCTTGTGTACCTCATACAATAATACATGTGTTTTTAAAAACCATTGACCATTAGAGGATTTGATTTAAAAATAAATAAATAAAAATCCTTCGATGCAGCCTTCGAAAAAACACATCTTTTTTTAAATAGAAATAGCTTGGACTAGACACCTTTATTTCTGCGATAAAGAGATGTGTGCGTCCTCAAAGCCTTGCATGTCCGTTATTCACCTCCTCCTCCTCGGTGTTCACGTGTCTGTATAGGTGAGTGCTTTAACACAATGTATCTTCACTGCATTGCCCAGGTTCTATTGCAGGAAGGTATAAACTGTAACGTCGGCTTTTAACAGGACACACCGCGCGAACGTCTCATCGCTATTGCCCGTGGTGATTACGAGGCCCCCTGGAGCCTGTCACATTTAGGTTAATTCTGGGGAAACAACTCGAGAGTGAAACTGTGCAGCGGAGCGAAGCATCAGCATCTTATGAGGGGAAATTACATCTGCGAACGTGCCAAAATCCTCATTTCCAGGCGAGAGCGAGCCGAGACAGTGGTAAACAGAGGGATTGTTTGAGCATTGAATCATCTTTTTTTTTGTGAGAGGCTCGCATTGCTCGGCGCTCCGAGACCCAGAGGGAAAGGGTGAACGCGTCGGTAGATAAGAAGGTCACGTGCAGTTGAAGTTAAGCCCCGGGGGTGAAAACGGTCCAGATGGACTGTCCAAAAATCTGTCTTTACGTTGTGTATCAATTAGATGGAATTAACACTCCGGTGACCACCCCAGAGACAAGTCTGTTGGAGCGTTTATAGAGTTTCTGTCCTCACTGATTGAATATAGACGAGTACTCTAAAATAAATGGACTTATCTTCTCTGGCTCGACGGTGGGGCGGCACACAAAGATTTTTTCCCCCTCAAATGATGTGTCTCGGTCCTTAAGTTATCCTAAAACATTTTTTTTTTTTTACCAACCAACATTTATAGACCAATGACCTAAAAGGTCAGTTGATCAACGAAAACCGCGTCCGTCAAATTAAATGCAAATGACACATTTCATGATTCTGGTAAAATAGCTTGGCTCGAGGGTGCAGTTAAATTAGGCGCAATTTACAAGCTATTCACTAGGTACTTCTAATGAAAGGCTCAAATAAAGAGAACATGTGTTTTTGCTTTTACAGTTGATCAAACCTTTTGTATTGTCTACAATGAGTCTTTGGCCTATATATTTGTTGAGTTTGGGGTGGTTTAAAGGAGTCGTTCAATGAGCCCATAAATTGGTCATACACAAGGTAAGCAGGAGCTCTGGTGGGAATCTTTGGCAAAAGTAAAAAAAAAAAAAAAAAAGTGTGTATGTCCTGTACAAAGGATATTAGGCATACATGTATGTAAGAAATGTATGCATTTATTATTTGCTCAGGTGCTATATGTGGAGGTGAGCACTGACGATCTGAATTCTGTTGCAGCATACCATCATCTACAAATGATCAGATCTCAAATGGATCTACCACATCTTTATCGACCCTGGCAAATTTTATTTACTGTGGTAATATAAGGCACAGCGCTGCGCGTTATTGATCAGCCAATGTGACAGAAGGGCCGCAAAATGGTCGTCGGGAGGACCCATTGGCGGCGGAGGGTCACCAGGTGGAGGAAAACGACCCAGAAAGGCTACAGCCCGTAATCATCTATATTAATTCTGTGTGAGCTGTTACCAGAGAAAACACATCTGTCCAAAGTGACTTATCGATTTCATAAGCCTGCCGGTGGAGCCAGCGGTGACGCTCGGCAGCGGCGGCGCCGGTAGTCCCTGCGCCCGAGACAAGCCGTCGCGGAGAAAAGAAAAGGAACCTGAGCAGAAGCGTGAAACCTTTCAACGATTATCAATCCCCAAATGCTCCGAGGAAATCCAATTTCACATGGCTGTAATTGAAATTTATTTTCTCAGCGCAATGGCAAGTCAACATCATTTACAGGGCTGTCTCTCCCACACTGGGGGTTATGTTCCACACTTCCTTAGTCTTGAACTTTTGTCATGAAATGAATGAATGAGGGTCACTGGGCATGTTTGGAACGATTTTTCAAGACTTTATAGTGGTGTATTTCTACAGCTGTGGTAGACACTGTAAAATGTGCGTGTCGTACGATCAACAATTTTAAATCTACAATGCACATATTCTTCATATGATATAAAAAAGAAAAAGTGGTGTACACACGTGCCAACGTCCCATGTACAGTCTAATCAGACCCAGCCACCGTGGTCCGTCTTGATAAATCAACATTAGCATTTCCTCCGCCGCCATACTCTCTATGGATCCTGGATTGTGATGTAGGGGCAACCATGGGATCGCCCTTCACACCTCTCGGCTCTCAGCGAGCCATGCACAGCATGAGGAGGTCCATTACTTCTGCCCTGGCCCTTGCCCACCCCCCCCTTTTCTTTTCACACTGCCCAGAAACGCACCAGCACCACATTTGAACCGGACTCACAGAGCTTGGATTTGAATTAGCGCCCAGATTAAAAACAAAGAGAATCACATGCGGAGCGCATTGGTGGCTCAGCCAAAGTGATCAATCAAATTAGGAGTGGTGGGCGGGGTTATTACTTATTCTAATGTGGCCGATCCAAATGAGTGGGTGAGTGATGTTCAGGGCAAGCGTAGCACGAGTGGAAGGAGTCAGGAGGGATCCGATTGGGCGAGTGCGTATGCGCGCGTCTGATGTTCTAGTTTATTGAAATAGTTTCAGAATGCTCCTACGCCTCAGACTAATTGAGAATTGAAGCGCTTATGTGCATTGGGTGGAAAAAGAAGAAAAAAAAATGGCGGAGACGCATGGTGGTGCTTGACAGTCGAGCTCGGTGTCTGACTCCGTGGGGGATGGAGAGATGTGAAGTTGTTACTGTAATTGCTCATGTGGCGTGGTGGCCTTCCTTTTTGTCTGCACTGATCTGTGAACGACGGCGGGGGCCTCCCTCCTTTGTCTGCGACGTGGCGAAGACGCTGAGCTTTTGTTTTCCCCCGACACCTCGTGTGTGGTGTTGTGCGATCCAAAGAAAAGAGGGGCTCTAACGGTTTCCTGCAGACCTGTTGTACCACCAGCTACTCGCCATTTTTTGTGCGTGGGTTTCTCCGTGGGAACCTTTGTGAAAGGAAACTCATAACCCATGTATGCATTTGCTCGCGCCTCTGTGTGTACATTTGGCCGAATAAGATTTGCATGCCTTTGTGTCGGGTTGTTTGTGTGATTAATGTGTGTGTGTGTGTGTGTGTGTGTGCGCGCGCGCGCGCGCCTGGTTTGTACGTGCGCCTTGCCTGGGCTGTAACATCTGGCACTAGAGTGATTGGTGTGGTGAGCCCTCAGGCCTTTTCACAGGTGATAGATGATGCCTATCACAACCTGTCAGCAGAGACCCAGCGAGCCAACCCGCCGACCAACCGGGAGCCGGCCCTCCTTTATCTTCAGCGCCGGTTTTTACTGCACGGAAAGATGGAAAGATGGCGGGAGCCGAGAGAGTGACTCATTGCCTTTTATGAATACAAAGATGCGTTCTCTGCTGTGTTACTTTGCAGTGTTACGACACGAATATAATATTTTTATTCTCAAGTAGGATGTCGCCACATATTTGGATTGAGTCGAGGTGTGACGGAACCTAAGAGTTGGAAATCATTTCAGGTGTTCAGAGAGTGGTCATTTTGGCGCGCCATGCAAAGCAGCGGTGCGACATTTAAATCGACACCACAGCGACTGCTCATGGGGAATCCATATTCAAAAATAACGGTCCTTGTCCAGACAAGGTCTTAGTGGTGGCCAGGAACACGCTGTGTTATAGTAGCGCTCTGAAAACCTGCCAACCGGGTTCCCGCTGAATTCTATAGGCTGAGACAATTAAAACCCATCTGTTGTGCTCCTCTCCCTTAGCCTGATCTAATTTTATTTTATTTTTTTCTCCCGCTCTAATACTACCAGAGGCGCCTGTAGTGCTGCGCAGGAACCGCGCCGCTGGGTTTTCCTCATCTCTTTCCTTTGGATGTCGTTTGCCGCCCAGTAGCGTGATAATCATTGGGACTTAAGTTGGATTATTCATGGTCGACAACTTAACGGCCGCGGCCGGGCGGCCTGTGGCGGAGGTGCACATGCTGTCACGGCTCACCTCCTGTGCATGCAGACAGGTGTAGCATTATGAAATGGAAAGTGTAACTTCACAAGAGCTACGAGCGAGCCCTCAGCAACACGTGTAGTTTGTTATCAGAGTCGCCTTCTGGTTGCATCTTTAATGTAGGCTGATACCAGGGAAGGATGAGTCCTGAAAGATTTATATTAAGATTATCATTTTATTTTATTTTTTTCATGTCGTGAATTTCTGGCTAAGGTGGTACGTTTCAAAATATGCAAAATAATGCATTTGACTATTTATCCATTTGTGCGAGTGGGGCATACAACTACACGCTCGCTCTTAGTCGAGAAGATCCACGGTGCAGAAACGCATCCACGCGCTTTAAAGCTCACCCGTGTTCCTGGATTAACCGGGGAGCCCCCGGGCGAGCTTTGACAAAGTGCCGGCTCAGGGCTGCGGTGGCTTTCCTGGAGCCTGATAATAATTGATGGATGACTGCGGTGCAGGACACTGACAGCCTGGTTGCCTGGCCTTTACCCTCTGCCGGCTCAACCCTTACATGTGCGAAATAGCCAATTACTCTGACGCCCATTGAAAGTAATGGGCTGATGAGGAAATGGCTACTGTGGGATGGCCGGGGGAAGCCTGTGGAGGGGAGGGAGGAAGAATGAGGATGAAGTTCCAACTGGAACAGCTGCCGTCCTCCTCAGCCGGACCCACGGAGGGGGCTCCTTCTCCTCTAACCGCGCCGTCGCTGTATTGACTTAAGGTTTACGAGCCGTGATACAGTCGTGCTATGCAGGAGCTCATTTACCAAAAATAAATTTTCCCTTTTAGAGGCTGTTAAATGGCTAGTGGAAGCGCAGCCCGCAGTCGTCCGTTCTCGGGGAGGCATTAAACACCAACATTTTATTTATTCTCCGCCAGGGGGAATGGAAAGTCATCCGCCGCGTGGCCAGCTAATGGCGGGAGCTCGCCAGCCATAGGATATCGACACAACGCTCCGTCTTTATAAAAGACGGTGAACAATTGCAATCTATTTCCCCGGGATCGCATTATCACAGGCAATCTACTGTATGTCTGCATCAAAATATATACAGGAGGGTTACACTGAACAACAAGGGGGGGGGTGAGTTCCTTCCCTACAGTAAAGCATCCCGCGTAGAGAGGCCGGCCGTCTCTCTTCATAATTGGACAGGTTATTTTTACACAGTGCTGACGTCTCGGGCCGCTTGCTGACATGTGTAGCCGTATTTCTCTTAAAGCTCTCTAATTCTCTCTCACCGTCTCTACATGCCACCTCCATCTCCCTACCTCACATGCACTCACATGCCTGCCCTCCATCTCCAACCCCCCCCCTCCTCTTTTCATCATCACATTCTTTCATTTACTTTTACTCTCTCCAGCTTCCCCCCGGTTCGCCGCCATCTATTGTTGTTGGTAATTGACGGACGTTTTGGAGCGTCTCACTCCGAAAAGAGACACTGATTGGACACGGCTTGTTCTCCATGAAACCAAAGCCAAAGGACTTTGTGCTAATTCAATTCCAGTTTGACTCCAGCCTTAATCTATTGGTGCTTGAATCTGAGGCAAAACAACCACGTTATTGGACGGGGTTATCGTGAAACTTTTTTTTTGATTTCCTGTTTACTTCTTGTGCAATTAATTCATCAAGAGAACTCATTTCCGAGAATATGTCGGCATGAAATGTTCTGTGTTTCTCTTCATCTCATTATCTCTCGGTTCTTGATAAGGCGGACTCAGATGCGCTTTCGACAAAATAAGCTTTTTAACTTCATTTCCCATGTGCCCAAACTCCTGGAGGCATTTCGAGTCTAATCCAATCATGCCAATATATGAGCTCTGTTACCTCCACTTAAGGTTTCAAAGATGAAGCTCGTCTGCCCTTGGCGTACGTCTGACACGTGGGTGTATCGGGACCCTCCCTTGCCTCATGCCAGCCAATGGAGATGGATGGCTTGTAATACATCACCGAAGTTGCAGCGTGGTGGGTGGTGGAGCCTATTGCAGGGCTCTGTATTGCGTTGGCCTGTATAGGATTGAAGAAATGAAGCTTCAACCTATCGGACTATGCTGCACCACTGAACTTGTATGTGTGTATGTATGCATATTTATAATAATTAGCAATCACCTGATCTGTCATCTTGCACCATCATCAGAGGATAAATGGAATTTGTTGAACCCTGGTTTACGGCAAAACTAATCTTAACACAGTAAGTCATGAGGTTTTAAGTTGGGGGAAAAATGATTTTGACTTGGAGCAGATGGGGACACCATGGAAGGATGGAGCAGATATAGAGATGATGGAGGACAAGACAGGATATGGTGGATGGGTGAAACCAGAATGCGTGGTGGTAATGCAATTTATAGGATGCCCACTAAAATAAATCCCAAAAGAAGATAAGGGTAGACTGTGTGTACGCACAAGATATCCATCTACCCCCAATTCTTATTTTTTTACTTTCAATTTTCTGCTGTAATTTCAAGTTAGGACCTGGTCTGATAGGTTGACTGGCTGTTGTCTGTAGCATCCGTAGTTATTCTCAATTTACAACATGAGATTCAGAATATTTACGAAGAATGATGGGAGTTGAAATAGGAAAAATAGATTTTTTAATACTAAACGTACATGATGACTGACCACAGTACTGTATATTTGATAGCTTGTAAGCTTCCGTAAAGAGATAGGCTGTACGACATATCTAATAGTGATGGTTTGATTGACGTGGGCAATGGGCCCTGGGATTGGGGATGGCTGTAAAGAGTACTGGTGTGAGTGAGAGTGGTGTTCCCTTCATTAGATTAGGCTGGGGGAATGACCTGTTGACCCCACACTGACCCTTCCAACACAATTACAAACCACAGGCCTGGCGCCGGCGGTTATTGATGTCCATCACTGACACGAGCAGCTACGGGTTACACGCTCACTCACTAATGTGAGCCTCAGAGTGTCAGACTCACTGAACTATGGAAACTCACATTAAACAGGCACATGCCTTTGTCACTCATTGATTTTGATTATGTTTCAAACGAGGATTTTGGGAAAGGAACGGCGGATTGTCTTTCATCGAATACTGTGAAAGCAATATTGGTGTCAACATTCCCAATTTAGTTTATGTGAGAGTTTTGGCTAATACTGTATATTCAAGGCTTAGGGTTGGGAATTTAAGAGTTGTAAATGAAATCATTTAATACATTTTAATCAAATTCAACACATTCATGGTAACCAGGAATTAAATGTGTACCATTGTTAAAAAAAGAAAAAAAAAAAGAAAAAGTAGAGTTGGTACAATTACGTTGCTGAAATAAGGCTTGTGTGTATGTACAGTATATGTATGTATACATATACGTGTTTGACTATGTAATATATATGTAAAAATGCTTGATCATGGCTTTGTTTATCAGGGGCTGCGAGAACAAAATCTGGGCTTCCTTTGGAAATTGGACTGCTGTAATCCCTGTGGAGGATACCAGAGGATATTGCAGCATGATTGGAACAGACACCTGTGATATGATTCCATAAAACAAAAAGAAAATGCTATTTGTTGGATCTCGTATGGGCCTCTCTCCACATAAGCCATCAATGTGTGTGTGTGCGTGCATGAGTGTTGCAGTGATGCTCATCTGTACCTTGTTGTTGTGTTTGTGATGTAATATCCTGGGCTGCGAGTGCGGTGTAAGTGAGAAAAAAAACAAAAAAAACAACCTGCTGCTTTTGGTTATCTTCTCATTTTTCCCCCCAGCAAGTTGGCAATAAGCCAACATTCAGCCTATCGATTTCCTACACCTCCTGTTGGAACCTGAAATAGTCCACCGCCCCACCCCCCCCTGTTTTTCCTCCCTCACTTTGCAGGTTGTGCTCAACAAACTTCGCAGCCTGTGATTTATATAACGCTTCTTTTTTTGGAGCCTCGGGAAAACACGAGGTCTATTTTCACCACGCATTCTTGTTTTTTTATATACCGCTGCATTTGCGCCTACTGTACCTGCTGAGATCGTACGTTGGCAGCACCTCTGCATACCTCATGGCTCTTCCAAATTGACCCGAGGAATCCCTATTTTCTCCTTTCTCTCAGGGTTAATGGTGGGCTCGGCCCTGTTAATGAGCCTTTGTCCCCGCTCGCTGTTGGAGGACACGCGGCTCCGGGAAAGTGACTTATGTGATTAGTAAATTGTGGTTAATTAGATAGATGGAAGGGTCACCGGCAGTGATAAAGTCAAAGGAGCCACTGGATGGCGGCGGTGTCAGATGATGCTAATAAATGGAGGGTGCTCAGAACAGCACGGAGTGGCAGCATTTAATAGGCAGTCATTAAGAGCCATTATGAATGACCAGACAAAGGCAGACCTGTGCTTAGATCACTCAGAGTCCACGTAGTAAATCCAGAGTAGCAAAGTGAGCCGATAACTCGATGACAGGAGTCCGAGAGGTGGACAACCAGATCTAATAATCCCTGCGAGATCTGCAGGAGATGTTTATGCGAGAGCCGCATTAGGCGCCTCTACATCGAGAGCGATGCTCGGCGCGAGACCAGCTGGTCCAAGCATGAGGTTATCTGTCCAATCAAAGGGAGGTTAGAGGAGAGGAGGAGGGTGGCGAAGTATCACAAAATCTCAAAAATGATCCAATGTGGAGAGATGGGATCCATATCTAGGAGAACATGCAGAGGATCTATCACACGTCAGCTTCTTATCTGACTTTGAGTTATATCCAGCAGCGTACAGTCAGTGGGAAGAGAAACGATTGGCCACTTGTTTTATCGCCAAACAAAAAGGGCCACAGTGTGAGCGATTGCATCTGACAGACTTTATTCAAGGAGACTCCCGGCGCGGTGTGCGCGCGCGCGCACGTTGTCTCGCTGTTTGACGAGTTTGCCCTCTGCGTGGCTCGTAGCAGGCATGTGCGTTCGACCCCGCCGCCTCTTTTCCGCCGGCTGACCTCGCTGCTCCAGGTACGGGCAATTAGTCCACAAAATGGCTGACTGTAAATCTCCGGCGGGAATGGTCTGGCAGGGCCACTCCGAGGTGAGCGCCGCAATGAGGAATTAAACGTACAGTATTAGCTAACAGCAGTTTTATGATGTGGGGAGCGGGAGCAAGGGGCAAGGATGCTCCTGCGGAGGATCGTCCAGGGAGCTGTTGTGCATTTGTGGATCAGGGTTTTGTAGACGTCTGTGCCACATAGCCGGCTCTCATTATTGAACTACCTGGGATTTATATTCACTATCTAAATGTAATGTGAACATTGCTGCGTGGTTCAGCAGGTCATGTCAGTGTTGCTTAGTACACGAGTCATAATGCCAACTTCATTTTTCATGCACAACACAAACCGGGTGGTTCTTGTGGTTATTATTTCTTTGCTTTGCCCCCATTCTGTGACCCTTACTTAAAGATGTCACGCTTATTTGCAGTTTGCTCATTTCATTCGTGGTGGCAGGGCTGCTAACATGAGCCAGCAGAAAGATCCTGTGGGTTATTTTGGGAGCACTGGGCCCTTGTAGGGTTGTTACTTTAGCAACCCCATAGCAGATGTACAGGTACAGAAAGTTACAAAAAATTCAGCACCACCCTGCTGCAACAGTTCTACACTGTATACCTTGGTAGAAAGACATTCTCTGGTCCCTTTAATATGAAAATGTAAAAGTCCTTGAATTACACGCGACCGCAATACAGATATAATACATTGTTTAAGGCTGTATTCGGGAACCATACATTTACTTTTACGCTATATTTAGCAATATACATTTCCACAGGAAACGCATCCCCTATATTAGCAATCAGGGTCACCTCGGCACATCTAGACGGTGGTTTTCTGAGAATCCTAGTTAGCTGTGACCTTAGAGGTGGTGCTCAGGTTAGAGGGGACGGAGAAATGGTGTTGCCTCTCCCCCCCTCGTAACCATCGACTGATTTGCGAATTTTGTTACCCTTTGCTTTCATCTGCCGTGTGCTCTGAGGCGGAAACTATTCCCAGGGGGTCTCCCGCTCGTTCATTTATCTCCGGTGTATTAACGGTGTCGTGGCAGTAGCCCCGGCCCTCTCCTCACCAAAGTGACCAGGATGGGGCAAACCTTGACCTGTGTTGACCCCGACGCCTTGAGATTGGCTCCATTAGATGACACTAAGGGGCATGTTTGTGTGTTTTTTTTTAATGATTCATCTCTCCCACATTCCCCCCGCCCTGACAGACATTTATCCAGTGATAGCCGCTTTGTGAGTCACCGAAGGCCAGCGCTGCGGCAGGTCACCCTCGTAGGTTCACCGCGGCGATATCTGATCGACAGCACACTGTGGGGGGGGATTTCTCGAGGGCGTGCCGTGGGACAAAAAAGACATATTGACGCGAGGCCGTGAAGACCTGTGATGCTTCGGTCCGGGATCAGAGCTGATTTGTTGGGAGGTGAAGATGCGAAGATGCCCCGCGGCTATCTGTGGTCCATCAAGCATAACAACGGACAAATCAATAAAACACTTTGTCCGAGATGTATAATTTCATTAGATGGCTGCTACAAAGAAATATGGCCTTATAAAATCATGCAGCGGTGTCTGCGGTGCAGATTTAGATTCTCGGATTTTATTGCCTGACGACCGGGGTTTGTCTTTCCCCCGATCGATGCTTTGATAGTTCAGCTGTTGCACCGAGTGCATAAATACAAATCATTTGCCAGGATTTCAGGTTCTTTTCATGCAAAACGTCTTGAAGTGGCCCCCAAAGATGAAAGGTCCAGCCTTGTCATTCGGCCAGCTTTGAAGGGGGCAGACGGTGTACACGTGCCCTCCGGCGGAGGGACTCCAAATGAATCTCTGCGGAAGACTCTTTGTCAGGCGCTCTGTCAAACAGCCAGCGTTACCATGGCGACGCGACCAGGTTCTGAAAAACCCATCGTGGCAAAATGCCCGTGGAGCCCAGCGCTTTATCATCCCACATTCAATAATTCGGTGTTGATCATAACTGGGAAATCAATGGCTGTCCTTTGGGATATAAGGCTCTGGAGAGACAGACGTGGAGTCAGCTGGGCTGGCTTATTTGTTTCTGTGTTCAGCACTGCAAATCAAGCGGGACATTTATGTTTTTTTTTTCTTTTTGCTTTATAACACCAAAGTGCAGCTGACACTCACAGCCAATGCCCATCTCGCGTAGTGATTGTCATGGCGTATGCCTTGGTGAAGTAATTGGTTTTGGACCTCGGTTTATGATGATATTAGAAATATGGCATATTTAATATTCTGCAATGGTAAACCTTACACATCCTCTGACATGTTTACCAGATTTGTTACGGCTGTTGTGTTATTTCAGTGGTTGGTCTTTTCCTTGTTTTGTAGGCATGTGCTCGTCTGTGCTCTTCAATCATGTGCCCACAGTTATCGTATATTGATTATTTAGCTTTTGTGTTTATGAAGCACTTATGAAGCTCGACGTAGAACAGAGCAAAGCAGTAAATATGAATGCGGAAGAAGCTTTAATCAGAAGACATTTGGCACTTTTAGCTGCACAAACAAAACATTGTTTTGTTGGTCCGACTCGTTTCTCCATTCTTGAATACCCCACACTCGCAATATCCATGTATTGTGTACAAAAAGAGCATTGTGAAATAAAAGCCCCTTTTAATTGAACAACAGAATGGATGTAAACGCAACGGAATTGAGCTACAAAACTGTATTCTGTCTTTGTTATGGCCAACCCTGAAACCGCTCCAGTCGGACTCTATCTGATCCATTTCATTACATTTCTGCATCCCAAACATCCCAGCGTGCGGCGCGCAGCATGTCAAATCACACGCTTCTCCCTCTTTGCGTCTGGTCGTCGTCTGCTCTTGTTTGCTTATCGGGAGGGCAGAAAATAAGATTCCTGCCCCCGGGGTATCATCATCATTCCAGACTAATCTGGGTGCCGAAAAAAAAAAAAAAAAAAAAAAGCATGTGATCCATCTGCAGGTCTGTCGCTACCACCGGATCTGCAGCCATTTTTCTCATTGAGGTGCGTTTTGCAGTTTAGGGGGAAGGTTTTAAGCCGATCCTCAGGCGCATCAAAGACTTCCTCCCCGTCTGGCACGTCAAAGAATAGAACTCGCAGGGGGAAGAAAAAAAAAAAAAAATCATACAGGAAATGGAATTGTGTTTGTACACCCTCCAAGCCAGCTGAAGCGCTTGGAGGAGCACAATGAACAAGACCATCACAATACAAATTATAGAGTACATGAAGGTGCCAGCGAAGGCCTGCTGCTGCAGCGATGTAGAGCAAATAAATTACTGCGGCGACTCCAATGTCGGAATAGATTGAGATACACTTTGTCTGGTAACTTTTCTAAACCTCATTATTTTTGCCTCACTGCTTTGGAGCAATAGGGGAAATTACATTTGTTGATTTTTTTTATTTTTATTTTTTCAGAAAACCTCAATATCAAGGTCACATTACATGCGCACCACTGATTGTGTAATGACTTTAAAACTACACATTGATTTAAAAAAACAAAAAAAAACATTTTCTGCTGTGAATGTATTGTCAATTTTCTACAATAAATATTTTCTATTCACACGGAACTCTTATGATCCAATCCCACTGCCAGAAGCTACCAAATCACAGACTTATTTCCTGTTCTATCACAATGGAGACATACCATATTACACATTGTCAGCTGGCTAACTGGATATCTACTAATGTTCAATGAATACTTATTTCGACCACTCTACTGAGGCCACTACAGAACAGGCTGAAAAACCCAACAACTAGAATATTACATATTTTGCGTTGGATATTCAACTTTTCTAAACAAGCGATTGGTCTTGAGTCTCTCTGCCTGCTGCTTGAAGCTTCAGGTACCGCACAATGGGTTTCTCGTGTACTGATTAGAGAGTATTTCAGAGCTGTGAATGGAAATGACTGTGTGCTCTTAAAGCCTATACAAGACTAAAGGAGTTGGTTGATGGTCCTCTGTGGGTTTGTCGATACCAGCGACGCCTTTCACCTTTCCCGAATAGCTGATTCAAAATGACATTGGGAGAGAGCTCGAGACTGTTGCCATTGTGTCCCTGGAATGAGATGACCTTTTTTTTTTGTGACATTGGCTCAAAGGGCCTTGGCCAGGGCACAATGAGAGATTGCAGGTGTTTCTGTTTATGCTCGAATCAGCATAGGACTTGAATAGAGCACAGCGGAGCAGGTTGGTATGGAGTCTAACCTGTTTGCCCTCTGGGCTGATTGTCGGTATGGATCCACTTCCTCTCTTCAGGAGCACAAAACTCTGGTCCACAATCAGAGGGCTATTGACTGTGTATTGACGAGGACTCAGCCAGCAGTGGGCAGAGTCTCCAATCAATGACACGCCTGTTGTACATGTTGGCTGCTTGTTGTCAGTGCGACGATTTGCCACCGTGAGCCCCTGTGACAAATTGAAACCCTCTTCATTCAACACCTGTGCTCGAAACATTCAATCGTTTCTTGGTTTCCCCTTTTCTAATTCAGGCTCACAGAGAAAAAAAAAAGGTCAAGAAAAGGGTCGAGAGTCAAGTGTAGATAACGCACACACTCCTGCTGGCTACACTACTAGCCTCTTTGAACATTATAATCCAAGATACAATGGAAGTTCTGTCCAGGAGTATCTGATACAAACTATGAATTCATCTACATTTGTACCATAGTCATTATTCTAGTTTAAGACCTTGTTTCTCCTCTGTGTTTACCAAAACATCATGTTTTTTTTTTTTATACACCTGTCCAGTGGAAATTTATTCAGTGCAACTGGACATCTCTCTGGTCTTGTTACTGCGTGCCAGCTAATGTAATATCAAGGTGGAGCCCTGCACACAGAGGGGCTGTATCTGGCCACAAATATCATTAAACACCCCAGGCAAGACAAGCAGGCAGACCTGTGGACCTCGTACTTCAGAGGCGAACCTCGCAGCGCAGCTTTATTTATGCTCGAGTGCTTCGCGCACCTGAAACGATTACTATTCATCACAGGCTGGCAGGGGAAACTTTAACCACCATCAAGGCTGGATATATGGGAGCCCACATTTTCATCTCCTTCCCTCCCGGAAACAGAGGGGGACCGGTGCGGCGCTGGTGCAGGATGTCCTGAGGGCATCACTGCCGCACGGTGGTGGTCGGGGTCACGGTGTCGTGTGGCTTTGAGTGTTTTCATGGCCTGCCGCTCGTGCGGGCCACATCGTCTGCAGCCTTGTGTTGAGTGAATATGGAAACGTTTGGAAAAGAGGCGGGAGCTGGAGTCTTGTTTTCCGCTCACCGCCCCCCCCCCCGTCTCCCGCAGCGTAAAGTGTCAAACTGTACGTTTGTTTCCTCCGTGAAAAGGTCACTAGTCTTACACGGGTTCAACTGTTGTAGCGTTTCTTTGTTATTGTTTGAATTTACTCTGTGCTGAAGACAGGTCTGGTTCAACACGTACGAGATATTTTTGACACGCTGAAGAAACTGCGCTACACGGCCGAGTGATACACATATTGTATTGAATTAAAAGGGACCGATAGGGATCAAATCTTTTGATTCCATGTATAATTGGATGTCGGGATATTAACGTATGGTTGATAGTGGGAAATTGATGCATCTATGGCATCAACATTTTAGATACATCTGAAATCCTGCATGTTGGATTGTAGCATGACAAAGTTATGAGCGGAATAGTATTTTTTTTTCGTTCAGGGTTGTATATGCTGTACCCTAACACCAAAAAAAAAAAAAAAATCACTCTGAGTACAGGCAAATCCTCACAACAACGCCTCTCACGCTCGTGTTTCCCTTTGATCCCACAAACATTTTCGTTCTCGCCGCCTGCTGCTCTCCACAGTGAACTGAGGACGTGGCACGTGCCACCGCCTCAGCAGTTTGCACAAAAAGAAGCTGTCGGATGTGCTCTTTGTTTCATCTCCGTGCAGACGGCGGGGCGTCAGGGTTAACCAGATTCCGTGTAGGACGTCTGCGTTGTGTTTATGTCAAGTGCTGCGTTTTGTAGAGGTGTAAGGAAAACTCCACAGAGGTGGTGTGATGTCTTCGTGGAGAGACTCATTAGCGGCGAAGCAGGTAGGAGCCAGAGTGAATGGATGTATATACGCCAACCTTTCCTTCAAAGCCTTTTTCCAAATTCACTGTTACCGTCACAGGTAATTAACAGGAAAGAGGTTTGGTGCATTGTCTCGAATAAAATCTGCTAATACCTCCTCGCCGATATTGGAGGCACTCGTAGCCACAGACGCGTTGTATTGCAGAAATTACTTTCCAGACCATTGTTGCCATTCTGTTGATTGCTTGAAAAGCATTCCACAGCGTGCTGTTTCTGCGGCCGTGTTCCCAGATGAATGAAATATTGGAGCCTTTTTAATAATTTACCGTGGCGGAGAGAGCTGTTTTGGTCGTCCAGGCTGGTCGTCGGTGCGCCCCTCTGTGCATTGGCCGGCGCAAAATGCACCAACTTCCATCAAACCTGTCATCAAAGGAGCAGGCGGCGGCGGCGAGGATTCATTCATAAAAGGGCCTGATTTAATTAATCCCAAACCGGGTCAAACGGAAACCCAGGAGGCAACGCTGCTGGGGGAAAAAACAGCAATGGGCGTTCAGATCTGAGCCAGGCGTCACATCAGGAAGCCCGCTCTTCAATTCCCACCGCTCTCCGCTCACGTGAACAGGATTTCAATCTTCGCTGGTTCGGAGCGCTCACGCCGGAGAGATTTCTGCCCACCTGGCGTGTCAGAGCTGGCCCAATAAACCTGTTTATGTATCCAACTCCGCGGGGACACTTGATATTCCTGACAGGCATTTCCATAGACCAAGTAATCACAACAACGTGCCTCCTATTGCATCGCCGGCGCGATGAGTACGCTGTCGCGTTTGTTGTCAAGGTCACGAAAGCCGTTAAAAGATGGAGACGTATCTTTGCCTCGTCTGGGATCCTCGGTAGTTCTTGGTAAGCATCTCATTTGCGATTTTAGGATTTTCTAACTGATGCCGTCATAGGAGACCACAAATATCTTGAAAAGTTTCGGCCAAAATGGAAAAAGCGAAACACAAACCGCGTTTAATATTTAAAGGTCGCTGAAATATGACGGATGTGAATCGGTTTATTTTTTGGGTCTCTGGTGAGTGACAGTTGTTAGTGGAATTCGATCCAAATCAGTTTGTGGGCACGGAACGATATTTGGTATCGCACGCTGGCAGCAGTCTGATCTCATTTTTGCTGTTGCATGTGTGCATATAGGGTTTGTGTGTATGTACCAAACCACACCAGAAGGAGAGTCTGTGGCTGTGTGAGCGTGGGCCAGGCACGTCCGAGTGAACAGGGGTTTACAAGGGGCCCCGCACAACCGCATTACACACCCGGCTGAAGGTTATACCTCCCGGTTTTGAGGTGAGCGCAAATATCAGTTTGTCAGAAATGCAATTGAAGAAACCCTCAAAATACACCCATCACGGCCGAGGACAAATGGCTCCTCCGTGGGGCCCATTAACTGAGAGAATGACCACGGCTTTCTGCCCGAGCGGGCAAAGGACGGAGCGGAAGATAAACGAGCGCCGGACGGAGGGAGAGGACAGCGGGGGGGTGGCGGGGGGGTGGGGTGAAAAGGACAGGAGGAGGAGACGGTGCTCGTCAATATGACATAGAGACTTCAAATACAGTGGCTAGCTTTTTATTTTCCGTACAAGCGTTCATAAACTAGTTTTCGTTTGGAAACACTGTTTTACTGACCATGGCGTTTAGCAGGCAAAGAGGCAAGTGGCCCGTCCAGCGAAGCTTCACCTCTTCGGGGAGTAAATGGCTTCACTGAGTGCAACGATAAGGCGCCCTCGGGGTGGCGTCGGAAATGCCGCCTCTGGTAAATTCAGTCCCGATGTTAAAAAAAAAAAAAACCTAAAAACCAATGGCCATAAAGCACCTGGGGGAGAGCTCTCATCAGTCCTTAATGACGCTCTGCGCCGCGCATCCTTCACTCCGCAGCGTCCCGCTAGGAGAGAGGTGCCGCCCGAGCGCAGGCAGGGGCTACTGTATCGGTCTCGCTCCGCCGGTGACGAGGAGGACTATTTGGGTGACCGATGAGCCTCTTCACCTTTAGGGGTCAGCGGGTGCAACGAGGGATCGGTCGTCCACGCCCCCGACACCGAGCGCACACTTCCTCGACGCACTCCAACGTGGGATGCTGTCATTTGAATATTTGTCTCTTTGCACGGGCAGGATTTTGAATTTGACTCTGAATGTTTCACATTTCACATCAGTGCTGAGTACAGAACAGCCTGACAGTCCGCTCTCCTTGTGCACGAGCACTCCATAGCTCCCAGTCCTTGATACGCAATTTCAGAGGGCGGCCCGACTCCCATTTTTTTCTTTCTTTTTTTCGCAGTCCAAACACAGCAGCCCTGTTCATCAAATGCAATATTATATCCCCCGGTCTACCAACAGGACCCTTTCATGTCAAATTGACTCTTTAGTGAACAGCACTTCACGGATTTGATATTGCCTGGCAACTGCAGAAAAAACCCACTACTCGCGGCTTCTTCGGGATGAGGGGCGGACGGGAGCTCAGAGTTTTGGGACGGTGGAGACGAAGAGGAAGGACGAAGGACGTATGAACCGCAATGGCGCTCTGTGATTTAGGGTTCTGTCTGGCTCGCCTCCAGGCACTGAGCAAAATTAAAGCCCAGAAAATCGGATTACGGCCTCCCTGGGGGGGTGGGGGGGGGGGGGCTGGCTGCGGGGCTGGCTGCCCGGCCGGTAGCCAGCTGATGAGCGCTCATCTACTTTTAGCTGTACTCCGCTCAGCCAGCACTGCTGTTGGCTTGGAGGCCAATTTATTAACGATTATTGCTCGTTAGTGTAGCTCCTAGCTAGCGAAAGGGGGCTCAGTGGCTAAGACAATAGCCGAGGTCTATTGTCTTGCAATTATCGCACCTTGAGGGAAGGCAGCGGTTGATCTATCATCTCTGAACTCTCTGGTGTCTGCTGATTGCCAATTTAGAGCGAGGACACCGACACCTGTGGTGCTGACTGAATTATGAATATGAAATAAATCCTTTGATTCCACCCTCATGTTATGAAACCTCTCATCTTTGACACTTGTAGACAGACGAGTCAAAATGCTCATGTGGTTAGGTACGTTACGGCCGGAGATGATGTCATCAGATTGCATCTTTTGTTCAACCTACACTTCAAGACGAAAGATATTTAGGTTTATCATCAGAAAAGCAGTCTTACCAGGTCAGTTTTGACTTGGTGCTTGAAAATGATTTGATTATCTGAATCACCTTTCATTAAAATAGTTGTTAATAGTTAACCATTCATGTATGGTCTAATGACTTGGGAAATGCAATTAGGAATACTAATAAACCAATATTTAGCTACTACCTCCTTAATATATATAATAAAAACAGGATGACCTCATTATTTAGTTCATGAAATCTTGAAATTGCACATTTTATTTGTCGAACAGTTAGTTCTTTATACATTGCTTAATTGTAGAAAATCAGTGGATCTTTTTTTTCGAAAAAGCTGGAAACCAGAAATTGAGAACCATTTTTGCTTGAGCAATTTGAGTTAGCGTTTTTTTTTTTTTGTAATGAAAGAATTGCCATTTTTGAGCTTTAATTATATGTATAGCTTGATACTTAGTTGAATGATGTGATTCCTTTATTTCCATCAGATTTTGACACAACATCATTTGACAAAAATGAACACGAAACGATGAGGTATCAGATGTACGTGGGTTGCCCGTCAGCCGCAGAAGCCCGTCTCTGTCCACAGTGTGCCGTCTCCACTCGGTCAGCCCCGGCTACTCACACAAAGGAGCTTATTGTGTAACTGCCTCTCACTTTTAATGAACCGGCGCTCCTGCACTCTCTCATTCCTCCCTCCTCCCCCGTTCCCCTCCCCAGCCTCCACCTCCCTCATGAATATGACGCTGCTCCACCATCATATTCATGAGCTGGTGTTGGCGTAGTCATGTGCGCCGAGGAGGAGAGAAAGGGGGGAGTGTCTCGGTGAGGGAGAGTCACAACTCTGGCGTGCTGGTGTGTGCGTGTGCGTGTGTGTGCGAGTCTGTGAAATAGAGGGAGTGGGAGAGGAGAGGCGAGACACACCAGGCTGATGCTGGAAGCGGATGCTGCTGATGCTGCTGCTACTGCTGCCGTCCACATCTGAAGCCCCGTCTGTGAGAGTCAGCTGGAGCTGTGTGTTCCTCTGAGCTGTGTGCGTGTGTGTGTGAGTGCGCGTGTGACCGTGGGAGTGTGTGAATGGGATGCCTGAGAGGGACGCTTGCTTAGGAGTGACTGATGAGAGGTGTGGAGGCTGACCCCCTGTGTCCGTACCGCCACCGCTCGGGGAGAATCGGACGCCTGGCGTTGCCACGACTACTATAATGGGCTGCAATCTGTGCACTTTACAGAAACGAGAGGAACACTACAAGCTGCTGTATGAGATTGCACAGGTGAGTGGAGGCACGGCCGGCTCGTGGCATCGATTTGTGTGCGTGATATGTTGCTGAGACAGAGTAGTCAGAAGCTGCTGCAGCTGCTGGCTTTTTTTGAGGCTCCAAAAAAATCCAAGACTTGGGGATCGATTTTGGGAGATGATGGTGGGGTGGGGGGGGCATGAATGAGGGATGGAATGGAAGTGAGGCAGCATTTTGGAGAGAAAGAAAGAAGAGAGAGAGAGAGAGAGAGACATCATACTCTCCAGCAGATGTGTTTGAGTAATGAGCAGTTGTTTGGGGAGCAGCTCGTGTGCAGCCCATTCATCCTGCTGGAATAGCAGTGCTGAGGGTGCAAGTTTTTTTTTTTTTCTATGAACGCAAGCACCTCAGTCCATGGAGAAATGTTTACCTGGCGTGGCTGAACAAATTCCCGTCTCCCTGAACATGTTTGGACTTCTATTTAGAGTTTGCTTTTCTGCACTTTTGCCGTCGCTGAGCGATCAGTAGAGTTTTGTGGCAGAAGCTCTTTTTTTTTTTTTTTTTTTTTTTTTT
>JAFBJU010000764.1:326413-400408 GCA_016785305.1 Colistium nudipinnis
GGGGGGGGGGGGGGGGGGGGGGGGGGGGGGGGGGGCGGGATGAAGGGGGGAGGGAATGGAAGGGAGGCAGCATATTGGAGAGAAAGAAAGGAGAGAGAGAGAGAGAGAGAGAGAGACATCATACTCTCCAGCAGATGTGTTTGAGTAATGAGCAGTTGTTTGGGGAGCAGATCGTGTGCAGCCCATTCATCCTGCTGGAAAAGCAGTGCTGAGGGTGCAAGTTTTTTTTGTTTTTTTTCTATGAACGCAAGCACCTCAGTCCATGGAGAAATGTTTACCTGGCGTGGCTGAACAAATTCCCGTCTCCCAGAAAATGTTTGGACTTCTATTTAGAGTTTGCTTTTCTGCACTTTTGCCGTCGCTGAGCGATCAGTACAGTTTTGTGGCAGAAGCTCTTTTTTTTTTTTTTTTTACTTCCTGAAGAACACTCAAGTTTTATTAGTATTGATCTCCGAGCACAGACGATATAAATTATGCAACTCCTACAGCTTCGGATTTATTTGCACTTTGTAAGACGACCAAGGCGACTTGCTTGAGAATCGGGCATTTTTGTGACAAACCGACGCTCAGTTTGTTTTTAATGAACAACTAATTCTGAATGTATCGAGACAGAGGAGCAGAGGACCATCAGCCCTGTCCTGTGACAGTCATAACTCCTGAGTAGTGCACGTCCCGCCTTTTAAATAGCACCTGTGTTCACGCCACTGTGATCACGGCCTCATTAGCGGTTTTATACAACCACCCTGTGCATTCATTGGGTGTGGAATGTCTCTCTTTACCCTTTGGATGAGGAGAAGGGAGGGGAGGTACACTAGCCCGATGCCTTCGCCTGCCGTGCAACTTGACAAAGTCTCTGACGAGCCGCTGCGTGAATGATGTATCGTGCATGAGGTTGCGTTCACTTATGCTCTTTTTAATATCGGCGCAACGCAAATTCAGGATTGTCAAGAGGCCGCGAAGGATGGGTCGGTAACCCCTGAAGAGTCCTCCGCGGGAGGACCATAAAAATTGTGCTGCGTGTTTTGGTTTTTGTGTTTTTTGCTCTGGATTTTTGTTTTCCTCTTCGCACCATTTTTTTTCTTCCCCCCCCAACACTTTGACATCTTTTCTGGTAGTTTAGCAGAAAGAGGATCAGTATCAAACCAAGTGGGTCAGTCTCCGGGGCACGCTCACCGCTGACTGGAGCTCCCTGACATGTCTGTCCACCCACTGATATAGTGAGCAGGTCCAGGCGGGAGCTGCAACATCAGCACCTACCTTCTGATTACCACCGTGGGAGGGCAGGCAGGAAGGATAAAGAGCGTGGAGGATAAAGACTGGTATGGGAATAGGGAGCGTGCGGTCAAAAAAAAGGGTTCGGGGAGGGGAGGAGGTTAAAAGGGAAATTGAGGAGGGCCGCAAACAGGTGGAATGTCATTAACCGCATCAGAGGAACAAAGGAAATGAAAAAGCGCAATACGAGAGACTGTTCCCTTAGTCTGAGTAGATATTTCATCAGAAAAAGAAAAAAGAAAAATCTCCTCCTCACATTTTCGCATTGGAAACACACAGCTACCTTGTTAATGTATAAAAAAACAACAACAATGCGAGTAGCGACGTCCTCTTGAATAGGAAATTGAGGATGGACCAAGAAGTGAGTCATAAGTGGAGCTTTCCCGGCAGGCGTAGAAGTGGGTCACTGTGTTTTTGTGGTCAGGAGTGAGTGTGTTGTGACGGCGCTCGCCACACCGCCAAACCCAACCCTCTCTCTGACATACTCCCTCTCTCTCTCTCTCTCTCTCTCCTCTATGTAGTTTGCTCTGTCTTTTAATTTTCAGATGTATACTCTACTCTGTGTGTGTGTGTGTGTGTGTGTGTGTGTGTATGCAAATGAGATCAAAGTGGAGTACCAGGTGTCCCTGGCCCTGCGGTGGGAGTCCGTCGCAGTAGTTGGACGGACACCTTCCTCCCCTTCCCTTCACACTCAAAAACAATTTGGACACTCTCCCCGTCCGCCTGACCCCCGGAGCTGTGGGAGGTTTATGACTGTAACTACCCCCCCCTTTCCCCCTCTCTCTCTCTTTCTCTCTCTCTCTCTCTCTCTCTCTCTCTCTATATATATCTCGCCACTCACCGCCAAACCCAACCCTCTCTCTGACATACTCCCTCTCCCTCTCTCTCTCTCCCTCTCCTCTATGTAGTTTGCTCTGTCTTTTATTTTTCAGATGTATACTCTACTCTGTGTGTGTGTGTGTGTGTGTGTGTGTATGCAAATGAGATCAAAGTGGAGTACCAGGTGTCCCTGGCCCTGCGGTGGGAGTCCGTCGCAGTGGTTGGACGGACACCTTCCTCCCCTTCCCTTCACACTCAAAAACAATTTGGACACTCTCCCCGTCCGCCTGACCCCCGGAGCTGTGGGAGGTTTATGACTGTAACTACCCCCCCCTTTCCCCCTCTCTCTCTCTTTCTCTCTCTCTCTCTCTCTCTCTCTCTCTCTATATATATCTCGCCACTCTCACGGCTGCAAGTGCCCTGCATGGAAATGTGCTCACCTTTCTCACAGGCCTTGCTTTTTTTTATTGTATACATTTATTTAGCGAGTTAGCTTTCCTGCCTGAGCAGGAGGGCGCATGAATCTTCTCGCTCTCTTTTTCTCACTTTCCAGACTCTTTTCCGTTTATTCAGCCGGTCATCCCCTCGAGCCCCTTTGTCTCTCCGTCCTCCTCCCGTGTGACTCCTCTGATCTCTCATCCTCCTTGATTACATTTGTTTCAGCCTCTGCTCCGGGCTGCTCTCTCCGCTGGACCCTGCTGAACCGTCCGATAATTGTTCTCAGTGCAGAGGGGAATAAGTGGGACGTTTTTTCTTTTTTTTTTTTTTCCCCTCTCGTATTTGGTCAACGAGGAAGAAAACCTTGTTGAACCACACGAACCTGGTACTAATCAGCTCTTAAAAACCACATGCAGACGGAGCCTGCACCTTGCACTCTCCACCAGACTGCAGGTCATTTTATGCAGACAGTAACATATTGTAGTGGATTCACTCTGTGATCTGGCAGGGCTTTGTAATTCCCATTGTGTCCCTGAGTCCCCCCGTGTGCGTGTCACACATTGTCTGTGCACCAGTGGAACCCAGCGATGTGTGGCTTTTTGGGGCCTAATTAGCAAGATGGCAGATGTTGAGGAGAGAGGAGCCGCGCAGTGTAGCTCTGTCATGGCGATGAGATTTTTTTTGCAGTATGCAAGGTTGTCGGTGCATTCATGTTGTGCGACGTGTTTTGACCAAAAAAAAAAAAAGAGAAAACTTCTCCTGCAAATTGCGATCAAAACAAAATGACCCCAAGGGATGTCAGAAGTCGGCGGTCGGCGATGATACCGAGCCACCACGAGGCTACAGTGGCAGACAGCGGCGCTTAATGTCACTGGGTAATGAGCCTGGCTTGTTTTTTTTTCCTCTTACTAGATGTTTTGAAAAGTAGCATAGCCAGTTTTTTTAAGTTTTATTAGACAGGAGCAGAATCGCTCTGAATTTGAGAAATAAATGGCAAACGGCTTCCCCCAGCTCAATGAGGCACAGCAGTCCCTGATAACTTGCTGATGCATATGAATGCCAATGAGGCACCCATGGCGTGCGCGCACACACACACACACACACACATGCACACTCTCACACACACACACATTTTAAAAAACACTGTGAATATGTTGACTAGAAGAAGCTGTTCATGAATTTTCGCAGGGTGACAGCGCTCATGCGGCCGACTGTAATGGAATCTGAGAGTTAAGCTATGTGCTGTAGAACGGTGTCAGCAGCAGGTTGACGGGGTGGGACAGACAGCTGTGAAACCAACCAGATCTGGAATTCATTTGTTCCCGGGTTGAAGGTGATTCCCAGGAGTTTGGGCCTGCTGTTGTGGGGCTGCATATTTTTTATTCCCTGTGCTGTCGCACCAGATGCGAAACCTGCGGACCGGGGCAGGTCCGAAGCAGGACACGGCTGACTCGCCGCTGCTGCCTCCGCGACGCCACCGGCCATGTGTGTAATGGATACGCATAAGGCAAAAGGTTGAGCAGCTATCACAACGAGCCAGGGGTTCTGAAACAGGAGTTGGCAAGCTGCACCGGGCTTCATGGATCACGTGCCGGAAGCCTGCAGAGACTCCATTTGTAAGCAAAGGGCATTACCTTTCCATGTAGTTGGAAAAGGGGGTTATTTTCATTTTTTTTCTGCATAGCCAATGTTAGTCGACTTAAGACGGTCAAAAATGAAAACATTTGTTCCTCTGATAAAAAGTGAAACATGACCTTCACTGTCACCTTTATAAAACTCTCATTTTTTATACGTATGAATAAAATATCTGTGATTCAAAACCCCTCCAAATTGCATTCTGGGTCCTATTCTATTGTTTTGCTTGGCTTTTTGGACCGGTCAAAACAAGACTTATGAGGCGTGTTGGGCTTCTGGGGAATTTCAAAGGCAATTTTTTCCACTATTCTCTGACATTGACAGACCAAATAATCATCAACTCATCTGCAAATTCATCCATAATGGAAGAAGCCTCGCGGACCTACTGTTCCATGACGTTTTATTTGCCTGTAATGACTCTGGTTGAGGCTGTTGAACCTTACTCTGACCCCCACCACATCCTCAGCACTGACCTGGAGACAGTTGGCCGCAAAATTTGTTCTCATCCATCTTCCGGTCCCATTATGGTTTTTTTTTTGAAGGATGTCTCGACCATTGAAATTGATAGTAGCGTCGAAAGAGGGGGGTGCTGCTTGATTGATTTTGTTTCCACCCAGGACAGATTAGCCTGAAATATAACGTGGCCACTTTCCCCGCTAAGCAAAGATCCATAGAACCGAAGCCCTCCTCGGGTGCGTGGACGGACAAATGGACAGACGCGTTCATTCATTCTTTTTCATGACTTCATGAGTCAGCCCCTCACCCATCACACTTCCCGGTTCTCTCTCTTTTGCGCCACCCCACGCTTTCTAAGCAGATGTGGGATCTGTCTGGCAACTGGGTTTGATTACAACACAACTGAATCACCGTGAGCTCGGCTGTTGTCCCTCGGTGAAATCTCTTGAAATTTTCCCCACTTAGGCTGTTTACTAATAAGCTGTACCGTGTGTATATATATATATATGTGTGTGTATATATATATATATATATACCTCCTTACCTTATAGCTCCCCCTCTGAGCGCCTATTGCTATACCCATATCTAACAGTTTGAATGTGTTGCGGGGTGTGTCGTGTAACTGATTCACAGCGACTGTATAATTGGAGATTTCGTCGTCTAATTTGTGCGAATCTCACATTCCGTCGCTCGGCTGCTGCCGTATAATGGTTTTCAGCGGTTTGTTTTTAAATACAACCATCGTTTTTCATAAGTGGGGGAAGGTGGTTCAAAAAAAGATATTCCCATAAAGATAACACTTGGGGAGATGTGCGCCGTATTCCACGCCTACAAACGATTTGCCACCAGACATGAAGTCAATGGGTTTTATCAGTCAGTCCACTTAATCTCGCGGTGGAGGAGCAGAGGGGGATTTAAGAGGGGAGCTGATGAATTGACCTTTTCCTTTTCATCAGTTTCTTATCTCAATAAGAACCCAGCTGACCTTTTCCGCCACATAGCCACTCCGGACCCCCTCGCCTCCTCACACCTTTCCGACCCCACGTGAAAATAGCGCTTCAAAAGTGCGTTTTATCTCCTGCATCCTGCGTCCGTCTGTGCCAACAAACAAACCAGGACATAACTTTTCTCCAGAACTAAAACCGTTTCTCAGAGAATGGGTGTTGATGTGGGAGTACGTGTTTGGCCTGTTTTCTTTGCTCAGGCTCGGCAGGTTATTTTTCTCATTCCCGGAGGTCTTCTAACTCATTCCCCTTCCTTTTTGTTTCTTACTCAAACATAGTCCATCATCCCCCGAATTCATTTGGCATTCAGGTAATCTCCCTCTGGGTAAATCTGAAGTTGTGGAATAGGGATGACACCGGCGTGGCGTCATCTATGAGTAACACCGAGTGTTGTCTTGGCGCATTTTTCACTCTCCCATGTTCATCACGATCAAAGGCCGTCATCTTCAATCAGACTGCTGGGATGATGGGGAAAATGAACTATATGCCTCAGTATCTCAACGCCAATCCCCGGTGAACCGCAGCATCCATCTAATAAATGGAACTCTGTGTACGGTGACTCAGTGTTTGGTGTGGCTTTGGTGTTATTCAATATTTCCAATTCCAGTCTTTTCACTTGTGACCAGATTTCTGCCAGTCAATAACGAACAAAGAAAGCATGTTTTCCTGCCCCCATTATTATCGGCCAATGTTTTTTTTCCCTCTGTGTATCTCGGAACATTACATTATTCATTTCAATGCATGACGATTATACACACACACACACACACACACACACACACACACACACACACACACACACACACACACACAACTGTGGTGTGTCCATAAACACGGCGTGGTGGGTTTATGGACGTATTAGTATGTGTTTTCATTGTTTGTGTTGCTGTCTGAATTGGTTTGAGTTGTGTGCTTAATTGTTTAAATATATTGCATTTTTTTTTTTTTTTATGCGTGAATGTGGTGGTTCTGTTTTTGCTCTCAACTGCCGGGAGCGCGCGCGTGTGTGTGTGTGTGAGCGTGTTTGTGATGTGTAGAGTGCCAACCGTCTTGACAGCTTGAGGTTTTCACTACAAACACTGGTGGAAACCAAAAAGTGTGGGATACACACAGAGGGCTGTGCATCTGCATCCAGGGTGCCTCTTAGCTGATTATCTTTGTTTAAGCAGACAGAAGGGCCCTCGTTAATTTATTGCCATTCATGAGAAGGCGGCCTCCCTTCTCTGCCTAATTAGTGGGAATTGTGTGCTGGGAAGGAAATGGGATTTTTGCCAGAAAAAAAAAATATCTATATATGCCACAGTCAACAGTAACAACTGGAGAGCCAAAATCGAAGCCTTGGAAGCTTGCTTTGAGTCATGTCACCCTCCAAAATGTCACAACTTCCTAACAAAGCTGAAAGGCTTATTTCTTTATTCGTTTCAGTCATTCGAAGAAAGCGTTGCCACAATGACCCACACGATTAACTGAAATCATAGTATTACTACAGTCCTATGGTTTGATTTGATGTTTTTATGCCAAGTGCTTCAGGCGAGTGCTTTAATAATGCCACTATTTCTTCTTGCCTGAGTTGTGAAATACTATGACCATATTTAAAAGATAAAACGAGACTGACTAATAAATGTGTAAATATATATCTGAAATGACACTTTTAATGGATTTGAAATGTTTCTTTGCTGGCTTTTGAGGACAACATTGTGTACAATGGGAACACGCGCATGTGTACACATGCATTCCAACCCTAAACCGAATCATATTACGATGTCATACTAATATTTAGCCTTATTGTGGGTTAATTCAACGCTGCGGCTGCGACTGCTCCAAAAACATAGCTTCACTTTTCGCTGCTGGTGAAGTGAGACAGAGCCTGACAAAATACGCCAGCTTTCTTTCTTATCTGTGCCACACCAAGTGTTCAGCATCCAGTCTCCTCTCTGCCCGAAGATATCAGCCTTAACATCGCCACTGACATTTGGAGAAATAGCACGGTGTCAGGGCGGGGGGCTGCGCGCGTGATCTATAGTTGATAAAAAACGGCGACAAAGCCTCGGGTTGGCGCGGTGGCGGCGCCTTTTCACTCCGTGTCCGTCTTCCACCCTCCTCCTGCTCCCCCCTTCCTTGCGTTGCTCTCACTTTCATATTTCAGCCTCGGGAGGTGTGGATCGTCCGTGACAGGTGTGCGCGTGCGAGAGGATGACTGATGCCGGCGTAGGTCAGGGGATCACTTTTTGTGTCTGTGCTGCGGGTGGAGGAGGGGGAGGGTGTCGAGGTTACACAAGGCCCCCCGGGTGAGGCAGCCATGCTGCGTGTCACTCCACAGGTCAGCCGGCACCTCCCTGCGGCTCCCGCGATAAGCCCCGGTCTGACAGCCGTTTGATGGGACGCGCGGCACACTCGCACCTCCCTGCTCCGCGGCTCACATCGGCCGGGCCTCTGGGGAGGAAAAGCGATAAGAATTGCCATGAATGTGGCCATGGCAGTTACATTAGTGATTCCTGAGGGCTTCTAAACAGAAGGAGCCAGAGGAATCGGGCTGCGCATTATCACCCGCACTACAGCAGAGAGACAACAAGCCTCAGGCTGATGTTTTTTTTTTGTCTTGTTTGTTTAAATAAAGCTCGTGTTTCTGCTTTCAGCGCGCAGTGTGGCAAAGCGTTTGAGTCCATTGTCGCTCTATTGTTGTCGCCGCCGTTACACTGACACGCTGACATAGTTTCCAAGGCTCTGCGTTTTAATGAGCCGCTTTGGCAACGAGAGCGCCACAATGGCTTCTTAAAAAAAACCTCCGGCCTCTCTGGAGCGAAATCAATGCTCCATCGATGTGGGCCGGGTTCCAGTTGACACCGCGGTTTAAATGTAATTTGATTGGATTGCAAAGTCTATTTAAATGTCCGGCCGCATTAGTATTAGTTGTAAGTGGATCGGCGGGGTTAATTGATATGCAGGAAACGCTTGTTGAATGATAACCTCCCTTTGATTAATGGCGCTTGTTGCGGTCGCTTGCAAAATGAAAGAGACGTTTCACAATTAAAGCCCCGCTTCGTCTTTCAAAGTATGCAAACTAGAACAGAAAGTATTTTCGCAACACAACACATTGTTGTGCAGCGAGCAGAAGTTCACAGCGGGAAGTAGATGCAATCTTTGCGAGGTCGGAATGGCGGCCGCGCGCGCCCGCTCTCTCCCCCGCAGCACCTCCCACACAACCCAGATCCTCTCACAGTCGGGCCTCCTTCCACACAGCCTCAACACGAGCGGACAGACTGACACCACCGAGGAGGGGGCCACCTGCCTCATTCAGCTCCTTCGACACATGCAGTTACACATATATTATTGTAAAAGAGGGACAATGTGGGGATGTTGACTCGTGAGACATTGTCAAATTGTACAAATTCACAGTTTGTATTTGAACCCTCAGCTTTTGTTGGGAGCTCTGCGACTGGGGGAATTAAATCACAAAAATAAGATTCCATTGTGGGTCATTTGGATTCCCCTTCAGGCCTAAATAAGGAACTTAGATTAGTAAAAGGTGCCAGGAGAGGATCCCTGGCTCATTTTAAACACCAGTTAAGTTGGTTAAGGCATCAGACTTGCACGAATATTGAATTCCAGACACAGGCAGGCCTACGGGATTGTGTTACAGAGAAAGATGCCCTGCCAACACAGCACAGACCTGTGGGGCAGCGGAGAATGGACAGGTGTACAAGCACTGGTACTATACGTGCATTGTTCTCCTCATATTAAGAAGGAATCAAAAAAAAAAAAGGAAAAATACTCACTCACAGATACATATGTAAATAATGTAAAAACCCCCGGTGTTCAAACTCTTTTCTAACATCAAACCTGGCACCCCTATATGGCACTCCAGAAACTTCGGATGACAAATTGGACACGTCAAATATTCAAATCAAATTCCGCCTGTTGCAGTCAGTTTCATTGCCTTTTTTAGATTTGAGCATAAACTCTAAAGTGCGATGCATCTTTTATGTTGGATCGTAAATGAGTAATGAAATAAAGAACTGCTCTTTCATTTTTCCAATTTTGGATATACCGCCGAACTTGAAAATAAATTGCACACGGGTGCGGAACAGACAATGTCATGTACTTTCATGGACATTTTTCTCTTTCAGTTCTCGAAACTTAGTGGGTCTTAGTGGAGGTTCGGACTCCCCCTTTGTCCGTGTGGCTGTCCTGTTCGGCAAATTGTCCGCGACACTGATCAAGAAAAACGAGATAAATACTGGATAATGTCAGGCGAGTGTTGAGTGGTATTCCATTAGTGTCACTGGCATGTCACCCACTCTAAGTGTCATCGGCCCCATGTCAGTCTCTCCCCAGCGCTTGTCAAGTGTGGGGCGGGAGTGGCTGCTGTCATCACACACAGACGCGCTGAGACACGCTTCCAAAAAAAAAAGTGGCTCGTGCCAAAAGAGCTGGCTGAATTCCTACAGCTCAATTGTGATTAATTTTACCATGAACAAGGTTTGCGATTTATGCGAGTTATATCAACAGCATATGGAAGGAAAAAAAAAGTGGATTTGATTTAAAGAAAAAAAAAAAAAAACACGTTTTTTCCTCCGAGGTGTGCCTGGGAACCGAGGGAGCCTGAGGGAGTAGCGCAGAAGTAATCAATACAGAAGTGTCAGTTTTTTTATACACCGAGTGCATTTTAGTTTGTGAATTAATCAATAGCAGAACCTGTTTGGAGATAGTGAGGGGAAAAAAAAGGGGGTGGGATGAGGATGGGATACCTCCTTGCACCTGAGGGCTGCTATTCATCAGGGAACTGACAGAAGGCTGTATTAAAAAAAAAAAAAAAAAAAAAAAAAAAAAGAGGGCAGGGAGAGAGCTCCCACTTGACACTTTGTGTGTTTGTGGTTGTATAGTCTTGTGGGGGGTGCAAGTGTGTGTGTGTCTTTCCACTAGATTCCCCTGCTCTAGGGAGGCAGTTGCCTTTTAGGAAACACAGTTCATCAGGGAACTGACAGAAGGCTGTATTAAAAAAAAAAAAAAAAAGAAAAAAAAAGAGGGCAGGGAGAGAGCTCCCACTTGACACTTTGTGTGTTTGTGGTTGTATAGTCTTGTGGGGGGTGCAAGTGTGTGTGTGTCTTTCCACTAGATTCCCCTGCTCTAGGGAGGCAGTTGCCTTTTAGGAAACACAGTCTGGAAATATCCCAGTTGCTTGGGGAAAATCTATCCTACTTGTTTGTTTAGATTTTTTTTTCTTTTTTTTTTTTTTTGTGCAGGATTGAATTTTGCAGTTTTTTCGCTCTCTGCCTTTGTCTGACAAGTCCACAGCCCACACCTCAGTGATGGCCCCTGGTAAATAGAAGATATATAGGACCACTTATGCCTGAAAACAATGACTCGAGGCTGTACCCCCTACAACAGTGGAGGGGCCCTTTGTCTCTCACGTGAAATGGTATTGAATGCAATTGTTGCTGGAAGGTGGCGATTTACAGGAAGAGATTGGAATGAAAAAAGATGTATACGTACCAAGAGCAGGATATATGGTATATAAATGAATACCATTTAGACTCCATGAAGGATAAAAAAAACGGCCACTCGGGTTGCAAATAAAAACCGCTTGCACTGAAATCCTCGTTCGGCCAATTTAGGAACCATCCAAAGATGAATTGTGCAATTCAACCATCTGTGGGCTTATAACACGTGGGATTTTTCCCCAGCACTTACAGTGCGACACTCGAGGCAACTTGAGACTTTAGGAAGCGGGCGAGAGAGAGAGAGAGAGCGAGAGAGCGAGAGAGAGAGAGAGAGTTCTGTCGTCTGAAATGACCGATCCTGCCCGTAGCACGTCTTGGCAAAATTGCCAAAGCAGCATATTTATTAATGAATACTGTATCAGCTGCTTGCACGGGGCGGGTTCATTTGCAAGTCAACTACAGACAGTTCCTCTTGTAAACATCTTAAGCGCTGAACGTCCATTAGATGAAGACCATCAATCACCGTGTGCTGCAGGTAGCTGTAGAAGAGAGCTGTATTTTTACAGATCGCTTCAGGGAGAATGAATCGACTGGCCGTAACTTTAGCTCCACGGTTACTTTCAAATACAAGTCCAAAATGCATCCCATTCACAGTTGGATGGAGAGACTCCTTCTGAGGATGATTTTCACAGCACAGCACGCAAAAGTTAGGATAACAGTAAAAACGCACCACGGGCACTTTATTTTTAAAGAAAAAACGTGAACGTTTGGACTCCAGGTGGATAAAACAGTTTCTGGTATTATTTCTAGATCTTGTAACTTTAAAACAGACCCAGGCTGATCTGCCCCCCCCCCTCGAGTTTAAGTAAAGTATTTTGCTGAAGCAAGTCATGTTCTCATGCGCCAATTCTTGGCGAGAAAGAAAATAGGAGGAATGAAGGGATGTTGTGGTGGTGGTGCGCACTAGGTATGGGACGCACAGAGTGTTTAAAGCTGTGACCGCAATCCTTCCCTGAGATTAAACGGGTATTTCTTCTGTGTTGTAAAAAGTGTTTTTTTTTTTTCCTTCTTTCCGTACTTGAGCCGCTGAGGCAGCAGTTTTAAATAACTCCCAAATGGACAATTCTTCGCTTGCAAAGGTGCAAAAATTGTTACCATTCATCTTTGTAGACACCGGAGATAGTTGCAGTCAAACACAAACAGGAAATAGTATGTGCGCACGAACGAGAGTGCGAGTTAACCTTATTTACCACTCGCAGTGTGATCTGTTAAATCCGGCTGTAATTAATAACCATTACAAATGGCTGCACTTTATTTAGGTGTTCCAATTCTAGGGCCCTGAATTTAAAGCAGGGGTGCGCGCCGACTCCAAAATGATTTACTGGCACACCTAAATGAAACGGAGACGCCATTAATTATCATTAATGGTCACAGGCATTTTTGTGTGACTTAAGCACTCGCACAGAACAGTAACAGCAACGCATCATGCCATATTCCCGTCGTCTGCACCCACTGAGCTGTTATCCTCCTGTGCTGAATGTTTGTGTTTGGCGGAGTATTAAATGCGCCAAACAGATTGAAAAGAGGAAACCCAAAGTGCCAGATGTGAGCAGCCTCTAACAGGCTGCCCTGCTGCTGCTTGGGACCAATTAGCATTTGTCGTGACTAACTTTCGCCCCGCCACCAGTTTGTATGCTTTGAACACGCATTTCTTTTTCACTTGCAATATGGTTCAGATTTTATTAGCCTCCCTAATTGTCCCCGTTTGCCGCCCGTCCTCCGCCTGTTTCCAAGACGCAGCATTGTTATCAGAAAATCACAGTGGAGCAGACGCTATATGCTCCCAAGCAGTTGCGCTCATCTAATTATAAAACACTAGGTAAATGTTGAGCAGATGCCCTCCGCTAATACCCCCCCCCCCCCCCAATCCCCCCCCCCCCCCCCCCCCCCATTATTTTTTGCCTTCCAATTGAGAGAGCCATTTGGTCTTATTCTAGTGTTACATTGGCTCCACATGGAGTGGCGTTCCATGCCAAGTTGCTCCCGTTGTATAAATGAACCTAATCGCTTGCCAACACAACACACCGTCCAGCAGAACAAATAAATAACTAAAAATGAAAACTTTCACTTCAGCTAAAGTGGCGTTTCATACCACACCCCAGTGTGTCGTGCGAGTTCCGCGGCCCGGTGGCGTGTCGTTTGGAAGCAGTGTGGAGGCATGAGTGTGAGGGCGTCAAAAGGAAGCCACGCTGCCCTCCTAATGACTAATGGCTTCGGTGTCCTTGCCCCCCTCGCTTGGCAGGGCTACGCCAGAATTAGGCATCTGTTCGTAGTGGAGTAAAAATAAAGGAAAAATAGACAGTGGGGAAGGTGGGGGAAAATTGGAGTTTTAACCAGTTAACGTGACAACCCGTGACCTTCACAGGGCAAAAACAAAACGGCCTCCGGCACATTCAATGACGTCGCTGGGTTGTCGTTTTTGCGTGCACATGTTGTGGTCCACACGTTGTCTATCATTTTACTTATTTTTTATCCGTCTCATGAGGTCCGTGTTTATTTTTAATTCCCATCTCGTCTTTCGTCCTTCCGGGTCGTTAAGTTGTATATTTTAAAATAAATGAACCCTTGGTGTGGCAGATGTCGTAGTCATTGGCACATTGACTTGATGATTTGTCCTAAACAGGTTTTGCTCGCACCAAATAAATGTATCCGGACCATGGATAGCGTATGAATTTGAGAGTAGGGCCAGAATTGAATGCGATGAAATCTTCTTTGCCAGAGTCAGCAGAGAACAATCCCGCAAAAAGGAAATAAGAGAGGAAATCATGAATATGGCTGCCCTCCTGTACTTCCTGTGTTCTCGTCCCACTCCTGGCTTCATTACCCCCTCATACCACACACTCCGCGCCGGGGGAGGCCGAGCAGCTGTCATTTCTGTTTGGCAGCAGTGTCCCTCCTCTGCACCGCAGCCACAAGTGACCTGTTCCTGTCCAGGACAGATGACGGCTCCCGCTGCAGCCCTGCCCCGGCCCAGGTGTGGGCTCCGGGTATAAGCCTCATTGGGATCCAGACCATGGCTGTGATTGCACCTAACAGCTGATTAAATGTGAATCTTGGCCCTGCAGTCGTGGTTCTGTGTTTGTTCCTGTGTGTGGGTGTGTGTGTGTTTGCGTGTTTGCGTTTGTGTTTGCACTTGAGTCACGCGTGTGTGTGTGTGTGTGTGTGTGCGTGCGTACAGAGCATCGGTTGCACAGTTGGGTGTCAAGATCTACCGTGGAATCAATCATCAAGCAGGCCCTGGCTGTCCCCTCACACTCGTCACATATGTCCCCCCGCCTCCACCCACCACCACCACCACCACCTCAGATGCACACCATCACCACTTTACCAGACCCACCCCTTGATCTCCCATCCATTTGCGATGGATGCCTTTGAGCCATCTGCAGCCTCCTTGTAATGTCCAAATATTCCAGAGGTGCCAGCAGACAAGTTCTGCTCTGGAATGCCTCCGCCAGCTCAATATGTTTCTTCTGCTTATTTTATTTCGATTTTTTTGGAGAAAACCTCCGTTTATGGCAGAATCATTCATCCGGCGCTTTGCCACGTGTCGCCTGTAAATCATTCTCCTGCTCCCCCGGATGCAGTCTTTAAACAACAACAGCGGCAGGTGTTCATAATCGAGATTGGTTTTGTTTGCTGCTTGTTTTGCATACATTAAAAAAAAACGCCAGGTGGAACTACTCTTTCATTAATGTATTCTCCGTCAAGAGCAAGGTAATGTTACAGCTCATTTACCGTGCAAAGCTTCGGGTCAAACAAACATGTTTTGACAGGTGTTTCATTACGTTCGGCAGAGACCGCCTGACATTGTTGTCATTTCTATTAGAGGTTACTTAATACCTATAGGGACTCAACCACCTTCATTTTCTATGAGTCATTAAAAATGTAAATGTACGGGAGTGGCTCCATTGCTCTTACACCCTGACGAAGCTTTATTTGGTGATGATTGTAATTGCTCGGAAGCAAGTTCAAGCGATAGAGCGTGTGTTTTAATTTCAACGCTGTTTGTTGGAGTCAAATCTCAACAGCCGACTCCAGAAAAGTGGATCGGTCTATAGCTAACTATAATACATCAAGTCGCATCTCCGAAGTGGCAGTGGTGATGTAGCTCTGAGGTTCAGAGAATGTATCTCGCGTCTGTAGTGCACCATAGCCCCTTTCGTTTCTGCCTCCGCTCGTCCAGCGCTTTTTTTTTCTGGACGCAGTGGGAAGCATCGGATTCCCGCTCACATCCCCCTTTTGGTTTATCGACCCGGGCACTTGACAGGGAGCGGGACTCGAGCGGGCCGAGTGGGAACCGACTGACATCGGCTCTCCCGACCTCTCGCGGTGCCGCCAACAGCGCGGTGGGGGTGCCCCGGAGTAGATTGATTACGCTCGCCATCACTCTTCCGAGATAATGTCCTTCCTTTTAATCATGCATTGTGCGTCTGCTCTTTACAAGGAGGAGATTCTCATCTGCAGCTCCATCACTGTCTCCTCGTGAATGCTGTCCTAATTGGAGAGCTCTGCTTTTCATTGGAAGTTTGATTCTTGTTTACCGCCGTGCGTCCTTCAGCCTGGATCACTTTTCCACTCGTTTGCTGCTCCTCCAGTCTTCGCGCTGTAGCCTCTTTCTCACTAGGAAGGTCTGTAGGTTGTCTTCGCCGTCTACGAGCTAGGCTTCAAGGTTTTCACTTTGGTTATTTATGGCTTTTTGTAAAGCAGAGCTCTAAACGTTAAAACGCTTTCACTCGTTGGGGGGGGCTTATGATGACATTTCAATAAAACCTGCCTCGCTTTGTTTTCTATTAACACATTTTGGCGGTAAGATTTTGCAAAAAATGAGATGAGACCTCAGCCCCTCGCAGCCTCATGCCATCGTCATCAATCCCGTCCTTTTGTTCACTTTGACATTATCAGAATCACTGAGGTCGTCCAATCCGACTGTGTGCGCTCTCATGTCAGGTCCCTTGCGGTGGTAGGTGATGGGACACTCGTTTGATTCCATTTGCCACGGGTTTGCCACGTCCCAAAGAAACGTGAAATCAGACGCAAAAAATGAAGGCTTTCATCTGCAGCTGGCTGTTTGTTTTCTCATTCCATTCTTCCCTTGGTCTCTTTCTTTCCTCGGCTTCTCCTTCCTTGACGCCCCCGCCTGACGTGACTCCCGGTTAACTAGCTAACAGTCAGATCAGTGGCCAGCTGCAGGGGGTCCTGACTGACCTTTCCGACCCGCCGGGTTTATAATTTGCGCTGTCAAAGCTTCACATGCAAACTGTCTGACCTCCACTCTCATTCCCAAACCGGGCGACCATGAGACGGCCTCACAGACAAAGAGCCAGGCGGAGAGGGGAGGGGAGGGGAAGCTAGGGGAGGGGGGGGAGTCGGACAAGACGTCTCTGTTGTCATCATAAGTGTGCCCGGCATTATGTAAATATTGCTTATCCGGTGCTAATTGCCGTTGCTGCCTGGATGAGCTTATTAAATGTGAAGGAAACAGTTTACCGCTTTTAAAGTCCACCGCTATGAGACTGGGCCTGGCATTCAGTGCCATTACCGGTGCCATGCGCCACCTGTGTCCTCTCATTTGCATTGCAAAACTTCACGCGAAGTAACAGATGATTTGAAAAGTATCATTTTGGTTCATTTAACCTTTTGGTTAATGATACTTCTGAGAGCAAATTTTCCAACTTTCCAGCTTGTCCAATGTTGCTGAGTTGCCAGATGTTACCTATTGCTTTGGTGCTTTAGTGAATATAGTACTTTGGTGGTAATGATAACCACCCCTAAGAGCTAAGTTGTACAAAACAGGAATGTTTTCAGTGGTTCCATTTTGTGCTGAGGCGCTGGCTGTACTTTTTGTGTGTATTTGTATATTGTGCACATTTTTCATATCTTGAAAATACTGTACTCCTGCCAGACACCTTCATGCGCCCCGCCGCGCCGCCTACTTTCTGGCTCGCTCCCAGCACATAAAGAGGCGTTCCATGGCAGTACCCTCTCGATTTCTTTCAGTCAGCACATGGCTGGCACCATTACTCCTTACAACCTCTTTTCATACCAGCAAGGCCATTTTGCTGATATGCAGAGCACAAAGAATTATCCAGCTACCAAACACCCCTCCACCCCCACTCCTCTCCACTCCCCCCAAACCAATTACCAGTTATCACCAAGGAGGAGGCTGTTCATCCATTAGTTCCTCATCCACCCAAGTGCTGCCTTCACTTCACTCTAATTCAATTTCTCTCCCCGTTTTGCATTAAAACTCACCCCAAGATGGCAAGATCTTAAAGTTAAGCACAGAGATTAACTGTGCATTTCTAAATCTCTTTTGCAAATATACTCTGCATGTGCCATTAACCTTGAACAAGCGGATTAATTTAGCACTTAGTTACCCTCGCCGGTCCCAGAATCCACCAAAGAATTTCCTAATCCAGCCAAAATTGGATAGTACATTTGGGCTGTTTGATGGAGGGTGGAGCAACACACTGGATCTAATTTATTGGGGGAAGCGATCATAAGCAGAATGAAAGGATGCCGTGGATATCATTACCAAGTCAAGTACAATCATCAGATGAAATGTTTACGCAATGATCCTTCACACGCTTCACAGTGAGCGCTTTGAGTTTGTCTTTTTCTATCTGCCTCGCACATTTCCTTTCAATAATGCAGCGATTCTACTCCAGTGCTCGATGTTATTTGAAAAATATCTCATTACATCCCATTAATAACAGAAATGTAAAACGTATTCCATAAATTCCTTATTTCCTTGCTTTTATCACTCAACACGGCTCCGACGGAAGGTAAACAACCTCAAAGCCTCCACAAGCACATATCACCTGGTCTTTATTTCAACCATGCATGAAGAGAAAATTACACTTTACAATTAAACCAGAAGCTGAAAAAGTCATCGGATTACTCACAGGCTTGCTGGCCTCAACACAGCAGACAAAGTGAAAAGGGGGAGGTGGGTTGCGGGTCCATGGACATGCCTTAGCTACATCACCCACTCTGCACATTTGACTTTGAGTGTTGGGTAAAGATGCCTTCTCCCTTTTGACCTTTTTTTTTAATAGTTGCCCTTGCACTGAGAGATTACGGCCCAAGATTGGACATTAAATGTATGTAACAAGGCGGACAATGAATTTTAGGACAGATTAAAAGAGCCGATAGACTTTGAACGAGTTGCGCAATAAAGGGAGTGCTCCACCCAAGATTGGTGCTCAGAGGAGAAAATTGGCAGAATTCATCAAATGTTCCTGCGGACATAAAACCTCAACGGCAGCGTGTCGGGCTTTTAATGTGAAAAACAGCCCAGGGGCCCTGTGCGGTGTGTTTTATGTGGTTGGAGGGGTTAAAGGAGGCCTGTACATTGGTTCATGTATGTTGAGGGGATTGTCAGATTTCCCCTGTGGCATTCTCTCTCTCTCTCTCTCTCTCTCTCTCTCTCTCTCTGTCTCTCTCTCTCTCTCTCTCTCTCTCCCTTTCCCTCTCCCTCTCCCTCTCCCTACCAATTTCGTGTCACTGGAGCATTACTTGAGTGGCTCAGACAGTAAGGCCGAGTGTCTCGGGGTGATTTATGCAGTCATAAGGGCTGTACTGTGGCGGACCTTGGCCCGTATATTATTCTGACAGTTATTATTGAAATGAGACATTTGGGTGTTAAAAAGAACTCAAGCCGTTTTCTCACTGAGAGAGTGAGGCAGCAGTCTCACATCCTCCTGGCAATGGGAGTCACCTTAGCAAGTATTTAATTCCGTCCGCCTACTGAATGTTTCATTTGTCACCTGTATGTATTTTTTTTTTTTTTTATTTATGAAAATTCAAATTTAGTTTCACATCTGGAGAGACGGACTCCCAGCAGCCTCAGCAGTGAGCAGCAGCCGCCTTATCGTCCCTCGCTCTATTCTTGCTTCGACTTTAAGAGAACCAATATACAATGGGAGTCGAAGTCGTGAAGCGGCAGGATTTATTTTTGCCATTCAGGTTCCTGAAAGTGTATGTCCCGGTCTCTCTCTGCATAGTAAAAAAGTCTCATAATAATGATAATAATAATGGCGAGGGGAAAGTTGTATGATCCTCTGATGGGCAGAATTGTTGGAGCCATAAAAAAATAAATAAACACCCGTTCAGGTCAGACGCACTGGTTAAATATGAGCATCAGAAGACTTTCTTCTGGTGAAGTCCGTGCAGCTGAGGTTAAAAAAAAGTGACCTTCATTCAATCCGGCGCATTTCCAGTTCAACCATGATGCGAGCGGGGGAAAAACAAAAAAAAAAACGTTCTCCTTGTGCGCGGCATAAAGTCCATAAAATTAAAAGCAAAAACATTTCATTAAGATTCCAAGGGCTACATGTAAGTCATAAAGCAATGTGTGCAGTTAATTTGAACGCATTAAAACAGCTAATGGACTATTAGAGTCTACTGCCTGAGGCTGCTGCCGTCTCTCCTTACATCAATCACTTAGATCAGTAATCCGCGGCCAGCTGCCGGCAGTGTCTTTGTCCCCGTGCCACGGACGCCTGTCCCAACGCAGGAGCAGCGTCGCGTGTGGCTGAAGTCGACCGATAAAGCGACCCTACTCTACTAACCACTGTCACGACACGCTGCCCTCGGTCTGCGGAGACATTGACGGGAGACGGCCAGTCAGTCAGACATCTGAGGAGACGATTAATGAGGAGATGGGACCCTTCAAGACTCTGTGCTCTGCCGCAGGCTGGCGGTTTCTGACAAAAAATAAACATTTAATAAAAAAGTGTCTTTTTGGTGAAGTTTCCCCAGTTTTTTGGGCTCGCAACGACTCCGAGCAGCTCAAAGTGACGTGAGGTATTTACTCAGGCGGCGACTTAATGCTCTCGGCTGTGTCCCGAGTACGCAATTTCCTGGATGTCTCTGTCAATACGGGATTCTGCCGCCGAGAATATGAGAGAAAAAGAAAATAGTTTTCATCCTTTAGTTACACTCGGCTCCTCCGTATTTGTTGTGTGAAAGCTGCCTGTTGTCCCCGGGGGCTTTGAATGAAAACACATTTCTCTCTTGGCTACGGCGGCGGCATATCCATGTGCAAACAGGCAGCAGATGTGTCCCGGTCCAGCTCCTCCATCCCTGCGCCCGCTTCCCTTCCCGACTTCACATTCACCTGATCATCTCCGGGCCCAACTGTCCAACACACGACCGCTCCAGAGTAATCCGTACTATTGTTTTGTCACAGGCCAATGAGAGAATCCAGGCGCACTTTGTGCATTTGGAGACGTTGGTGTAGAAAAGCATTGGGCTTTATGAAACACTACAGCTGCTGAATAATTTGACGCTGGCATTGTTCGACGGACGTTTTTTGTTTTTTTTTGTTACTGACGATGAATATATTTGCATATGTTGCATGCAAAACTTGAAGAGGATAGAGCGTGTACTGATTTATTATTGAATTGTATGGCATTTAAAGTTATTTAAGTAGCTTGTAATATACACAAAATATTACGTGTGCCGCATCGCTAGGCATGCTGGTTTGATTTGCGGCGAAAGGCAAAGCTGTCACAAGACATCTCAAGGATGGGGCTGAAGACAAATATCTGAGATTATCTCGGAAGCTGCTGCCAGTCTCATCGAAATCCTCCCCATCTGTCAAATGTGACTATGGAAGGGTTGTCTCGCTGGATAGACATCAGCCAAGGGGACATAACGGGAAGGAAGAATCCCCCCTTGCATGAGTTAAGGCTACTTAATATTCTCGTGTTGATTGGGAATTAATTGTTCCATCTGGCTCTCACGAAAACTAGCGATAAGAGTAGAAAAACACTCCTATCTGTCCTTGTGACAGTTAAAAAAAAAAGAAAAGAAAATGGTATCCTCCCGGCACATAAAGAGGTTGGGGACATTGTGATTAGTACGTCCACACTCACCAACCGTCTGTGTGTCCGTTTGCACGAGTTACCGCCATCATCGTGTTTCCGGAGCGGAGCTTTTATCTTTTCACGGTTATGTTAATGACGTAGTGAAGCTGTGCCTTTTGATATTCGGGGTTTGCCGGGGGTGGGGGACTTGTTCTGTCCTGATGACTCTTGTTTCATTATGGTCATGGTGTATGAGTAGCATGTACTGAGGCCCGGAGGGGGGAGGAGGCGAAAGAGCTCGGGCTGGACATGGTTGTACCAGAGGGAGAGCTGGGAAATTTGATCATTTTTCTCCGGGACTGTCATAAGCCATAGGCTACCTCATTTGTCTGCTCCCACTCCTTTGTTTCCACCAGGCCGCCTGTTCCAGGTTTGGGCTGCGGATCCAGAGACAAGCAGGACAATCAAAGGAATTATAGAATATCATGGTTACCGTGATCCTTCTTTAATACAATGCTGCAGGCCAAATGTACAAGCGGCGGTATTTAATAACTGCTGAGTGGCCAAATAAAGCACGTGCGAGAGAGCGAGGGATGAGGGCAGCTGCATGTTATATTTCCTTTTTCCTCCCAATTGCCCTGCAGTTCCACAGGAGCGTTGTTGACCCAGTTTATCTCCGGGTCGGGTGATTAATGCAACACTGCTCCAAACAAAGGTCACGTCAGGAGGCAGGGGAACAGGCCGGAGTACCACAGGAGCTCAGGGAGTTATATATGGCTGCTGTTGTGGCTGAGCAAAATAAGTTGCCTGTAGTTTTGTGGGGCATCGCTCAGTCCCCGGAGGCACACGGTAGAACACAAACAGGCAAGGAATGCCAGTAACACCCAATCATGGGGTTATATTACCGTTATGATATACTGTAGCATATTTTGCCCCGCCCTCCACCCCAACCACGTTACAGGTCACTCTAACCCACACAAGAAATACAATATTACTCCCCCAACAACAACACACATTAAAACACATTTCTGCAATACATATACTGTATCAATAATCAGCATGATCCTAATGTGATACATGAACGTAGTCTCATCGAAACCTGAACAAAGGATTAATGATAGGAAACACCCCTACACTAAATGACACGTGGTTTCACCCGGAACCTTTAAATGTGGCGCTCAGATGCCTGGGGGACTCCTTAAGCCGGAACACACTGTGAAGGAGACACCAGAGAGGTGAGAGGCCTGAACGCCACACAAAATCCAGCGAGGATTACCCATGCTCCACAGATGAACATGTAGGTGAGGGTTATACAACACTGAGCACATTCCACAGAGTATACGACTCAAACCCAGAGTGATGGCTACCCTGAATCCAGCCGCTTCAATCTCAAAATAACATTTTGGAGGCACTCTAGTGCGGTTTAAAGTCGAGAAAATTGGCATCTCGGGTGTCTGAGAAGCTGTTGTAGGAAGTTTTAGATTTGAGTTTTAGTTATTAGAGTTTTGTCTCTGCTTCTGTCCAGCTTCTTTGATGTCTCCGCGGTCTATCAATCCAAAATGCAACAAAGACGTCTGCCTTTAGCTGGGCGTCGCCTTCAGTGGAGGAGCTCCGCCGTGTTTTTTGCCTCATCGCACACGGGAAGCCACTCGATAGTCCAGGGGTTATAGCTTCATGCATCCATGGGAAAAGGCCATAGAGTGGGAAAAGCATGTCGTAAATGACCTTTTCTAGGGATTCTTCAACCCAGCCCTGATATGCAAAACAGGAGATTCAGTGGTGGAATGAAGATGTCAGCTCTTTCTGTTGGAACTCCCCGGTGGCATCAGTGTGTCTGTAATGTTCATTTTGCCACTGCACGCACACAGAGTTAAAAAGTGTTTTGGGATGTACGGCTTAGTATTGTATGGGCGTGTAGCATTTGAGGAGAGGTTGTTATTCCAGCCCTAACTTTTTATTTTGCGAGCCTATTTTTCCAATAGTGACAGTAGTGAATAGAAGTGCTCTTTTTTACTCTCCTAGTTATCATTTATTTCATTTCAGTTTTTTCCATAAAAGAAAAATGCACCACTCCAAAAGCATATTTCACTTGCAAGTGCATTTGTTTCTGTAGTTATCTAATTTATAATCTTCAGTTCCAGCCTTTATACCAGAGCACATTATGAGGTAATCCAAATCTTTGGGGTGTTCTTCAAAGAAATTAATGCTGCTAAATGAAGCAATTATTTCCTTTATATGCCAGCTGTAGCGCAAATTGTTTTCAATCTACCAGAAAAAAATCCATGCTGGATCGTGTGAAGGGGGGGGGGGGTCATTTGGGCTTTTATACAACATTCTGATAGTGCTGCATCAAAGTATATGCAGGTTTTACAAAGTTTCATCCATCCAAAGAGCTTTCTCTTTTATCAACTGTCCAGAGACATTCAAAGAGAAAATTCATATTTTTAAATTCCTATCTGGTGGCAGCGTTGTGTGAAAATTCCCCTAAGGGCACAATATTGTCTTCATGTATTTTTTTGCATGTTTTTTTTTTTGTGAGCTGACTTTCCCAGTTAAATCCATTTAAATCCGTTTTTCTGTGCGTTTGTGTCGGAAGGGTAAGTCATGTAGACACAGTGTGGAGGGTTTTACCTTATTTGACAGATGGCAGTGCCCACATCAGTTTACCCCCATCCAATAAAATGGTGTTTTCTCTCAGCAAACGTGTACAAACGCAACAAAGCAGCCACAGTGAATAGTGTTTCATGTAACACATAGCATGTGCTCGTCCTCAGGTGAACGGAAAGGAGCTGTCCAAGTCCAACCATGAGGAGACAGTGGAGGCCTTCTGCGGTGCCAAGGACCCCGTCGTGGTGCAGGTCATCAGGCGGACCCCCAGCGGCCGACCTCATGGCCCCCTTCAGGAAATCCATGTGGTGGATGTGTGCACTCAGACCGACATCACCTTTGAACACATCATGGCGCTGGCAAAGCTGCGGCCTTCGACCCCTCCTGTGCCTGACGTCTGTCCCTTCCTGCTCTCTGACAGGTGCGTACAATAAGAAATACACATTCTACTATTTTACCACTTTATCATCTGTCAGTGCTTACAAAGACTGACTTTATTTCTTTCTATTTTCTTAAAAAACATGATTCAGAACCAAAAACTATATTTTTCAGTGATTTGATTTGCATTTTAAATGTTATTTAAACTGAAGTTATTGCAAAGGATTTTGGTTCAGTGCAATGCAGAGTTTGTTGTGGTGACCTTGTTTTGTCTTTGGCTGAGACTGGTGGTAATTAAGCAGGAAAAAAAATAACCAGCGAGAGGTGTTATTGAGCCATGAAGCAGAAATATCAGTGTTCGCAGCATTAGCATTATACCAGCCGCCTGTAAAATACAAATGAACTGAATCTGTTCCATGGTTGAGTCTTACAAATACAGGTTGGTTTTGTTCTCAATGTCCTTCACATATTTTCCCCAACTGGACACAGGGCTTCTAAGACGGCGGGTTCTAATTCCTGCCCATATTCTGCTACTTGGCAAAGCAATAAATGAGGGGTGGACCAATAATAAGCCGCTTATTAGTATCACCTGTCTGTATGAACTTCATATTTGCCGAGGTAATTCATCCACCTGACGTGGATATGAGCCAATTTGAAATCCAAATTTGAGTGAAATAAGCCTTTTGTCTGCATAGGAAACATCTTACATCTTCTTCATCAAAGCCTTTTACATTTTTTGTGGAGTGTACACAAAAAGAACACCACGAATCAGCAGGAGGTTTAAGTGGAAAGGAACGGGGTTTCCTTTATTTCCTCTTTTTTTCATTTTGCTTTTTCTGTTCGGCTCAAAGGAGAACTATACGCCATGCAAGAAAAGTTGAGAATAAAAATGAAAATCTGGGTTTCACCTCTGGGGAGTGAAATAACGGCAGCGCGAGAGAGCTCTACAGCACCGAGCTGGGAAGCCAGGACTAACTCGGTGAACCAAGTGTGTTCAGTGCAGCAGATAATTAAGTCCAACAGTGATACATATTCTGAGGATCTGTTATCGCGCGTCACTGGGGACTGGCTTGAATATTCAGGGATATGCCATTTGTATCCTTCCATTATTACCAACATCATCAAATGTGTCAAAATGTGCGTTATTGTCAGTGCTACATGCTACCTATGAAGCGCTATACGTGAGTAGATCAAAATCATATCCCAGTACCACCGTACAATTCCCCACGGGGGCTTTCCCGCTATAATTGAAGTTGCTTGGCGTATCCATTTTGGCTCATGGAAGGTGATTAAAGCAAATGGGCTAATAAAAACCTAGGCAACACAGTGCAACGTGTGCTTGCGGGATACTTATAGCCTCCGGCCCGAGCCCAAGTGTAATCAATGTGTCCCATAAAACTCCCAATTTCTTCTCTTCATCTGAGATCAGGTGCAAAGAAATTCAATATACAGCGGCTTTTATAGATATAGCAAATGTTTGTCACTTTTACTTCGGAGTCGACATTGTGACAATGTGCAATTGTGCTCCATTGCAGCCGCGGCCAAATGTGTTTTTATGTCGAGTGTGATATTGAGGCATCAAAGTATGAGTCATTCTGACATTTACCAGTGCACTTTGGTGAATGGGAGCTTGTCGCCAGAGAGCTGTGGAGCAGTGGGTGATCTGAGAGTCAGCCAGCCCCCCGGAACACATCGCTCAACATGTGTCTTTTTGCATTTGATCTCTTCCCCGTGATTATCTTGTGTGGCGCTGAAGCTGCTCATCCTGTTAGACCCTCACAATGCAGTTTTGTTCAGTGACTGAGGGAAGCATAATGGAATTACACTGTACAACGTGGGCAGGGGGTTGATTCGTTTGTCAAGAGCTGATCGGCAACTGGTGGATGTGGATATGCCGTTATTAATAAGGGGCCTGTACTTTTATCACACGCGCTCATGGCAGTGACAGAAATCCTGCCGACAAATCCTTTATGCTTCAGACAAAGGGCGGGGGGAAATCCTGTCACTCGGAGGTATTGACACATTTAACGGGGAAACCAGGGAAAAGGATTTGGTGCTAATGCCCGGCTGTCCGCCTCTTTCTCGGGCCTCCCTCTCACGCCGTCTTCCTCTGCCTGTTTCCCCTGACAGCTGTCACTCTCTCCATACAATGGAGCAGGATTTCTACGAAGGGACGGAGTACCTCTCCCCTGTTCCCGCTGACGGAGAGAGAACAGAAGAGTTCGAGTACGAGGTAAGAATCGCACATGACGTCACTGCTGACAGAGGTTGACATATATTACCATGTCATCCCCTCTCACATTATCTGTTCAATGCGAAGCCGTGGGGTGATGGATTTAATTTATACATGAATGAAAATGTAATAAAATGGTCAGATGAATAAAAAAACGGTATTTAATATATAGATATATATATATTTGACTATATTATCTTCAGCACTGACCCCTGAAAGTTCTGTATGAGTTGCTCTTTATTGAAATAAAACTGCAAAAGATAAAGGACAGAAGTAATACACGTGCATAAACACAAAACATGCGATTAACCCCTTCAACAAACAGACGCGCATTTCATCAGCACTTCATATTGATAGTATTACCGAGAGGTGAAAGGGTGCAAACACTAATCGACTCGACAGGCAGATCCCAGAGAGGGACAGTCGTAACAGGTGATCAGCCACATAGCAGACAGCTTGAAAAATCACTTCCTTCGAGTGGCAATGAAGACGGGCCTCCACTTTTTTTTTTTTTTTTTTAAGACCCATATTAGCTGAGATTTGTCAATTGTATTCACAACTCTGGAAGGAAAACCTCGCGAGCAGGTTGAATCTGGGGCCAATTAAGCGCAAACCCAGCTTCTTCTGCATGTTTACCGGGGTGGCGGAGACAAACAGTCGGAAGGCTGTGAATCTTCAACGCGCGCAGATATTTGTGGGGATGCACAGATTCAAATGCGACGCGAGGAGGTAAACAGACTGCGTCGGTGCTCTCGTCCTCTGGTCCAATATGCGTTATTTCTGAGGCACTGGGGCGCGAGCATATTGCTGCTCTGATGTATGATGATTGCGCACCCCCCCGCCTCCTATTGGTTTCATTTGAATTTGCTCTGAACGCTTCCACCCACTGAGCTTGAGCTGTTTCTTCACATCCGAGGAGATTTGTGCATCCACTTGGATCGCAGAGGCCCCAGTGTCAAATAGTAATAAATATAATATATGAAATTCTCCCTTTTTATGCCTCATTGCTGTTACCAAATCCTATTATACTGTGTATGCTTTGCAGCTTGCGCCATATCTTTTTTTTTTTTTCGTGCTCAGGGGGGTTAGATACCCCACTAATGCAACCCCACTTACTGTATGTCAACTGCAGGCTCTGTGGGGGGGGGGAGCAGAAAAGCTTTCAGGCTGGACCTGATCCCTTACTCCCCGCTGAAAAGAGAGAAACTCGAGTGAAGGAAAGACATTTCTTTAAATTACCTTTGTTAGAGGGAGCGGCGCAGTGGGCGAGAGAGCCGTTTGCCTCAACATCGCAGAGAAGCCATCTAAATCTAATTCACTTCGAATACACCAGGACATTGATGTTTTTCTGTTGGGGGAATCAAGGGAGAAACAAAGAGTACCCGAGCACCATGTGGAGAGATTCCACCGAAGTACACATAGTCTGTTTATATTGATGCGCTTGTTCATGTGGAGGGTCTGCTATTCAAAACATAAACTACTTTTTTCTCTATTCAGTGTTTTACACATATCGGCTTGTGTGCGCTGAATGTTGCATTTAGTGAACATGAAGGGAACACCTGTTTTGACCTCCATCTGAGACCCTACATACGTAAATGCTAACCCCTGTGTGTGTGTGTGTGTGTGTGTACCTAGCAGCCCAAATCAATATATCGCATTAATAATGGATCGCATGATCGATGTTCACTCGTTGTGATGTGTTCACGGTGAAGTATCACCCAGGGTGGGTGACGTTTTTTGTTTTTTTTATTCCACAGCTTTAGTTGGCTTTCAGAAGCAGGAGCCAGTGTGAAAGCAGTCGTTTACTGTGGGCTGGCACAAATGCGTTGGCTCCGTCGGTAGATGTTGTTTTGCATGGAAGAATGACTGTGTTCTCCTTTTCATTTTACCACTTTTATTTGCCCCCGTTTCCAGCCCAGCTGTTTTTTCCCCTGTATTTCGCGGGAGGCCGATCCAGAACCAAACGAGCAGATAAAGTGGGTGACATAGTTTCGTGACCACTGTGGGACACTGCTTGGCTGGAGAAAACGGATTTTTAATGGCTCTCGTGTTCCCAGTTGGCTAAACAAAGTGGGCTGCCGTTGGAACGTAACTACGACATTAAATACTAAACATTACGGAGAGGTATTGTATAATTGGAGTGAACGATAAGAGGAACTCGGTGACTGCAGCTGGAGTTTTACTGGGGAAACCTGATTATTTTTTATCACACGTTCACATAACATAAACTTGACTGTTTTTTAACAAGAGCACACGCTCGCGACAGACCGCCGACAGCGAGAGCGCCGCTGTCCCTATCTCTGTGGCAGGATGAAAGAAAAAGCGCACACATTAAGCTTCCAAAAGTAATTAAAGCCAAGTCGGGTTCAGACTGAAATGAAAACAGACCCTGAGATAAAGAAGCTTCTACATGACAGATGAACATTTGAGTGCCTTAGAAAGTCAGTCTCATTTTTCCTAAAATCACAAACGCACGCAAGCCAACATTTCACACATAAAAAAAATATTTCCTAGGATTCCTTATTACACACATATATATATACACATATATATATATATATATATAAACCATGTTTGAAGCATTCCTTTGATTAGTTTTAGTGAGTTGCGATGACACAAAGTGGCCCAGAGTTCGTCTCCCTGCCATCCCTGCATTTGCGACTGCTTTTGCTATCACCGCTAATCAAAGGTGCCATTATTATGACAGCTTCCAATGTGCTTTGATGGCAGGCGCCAATCTTCTCCCCAATCACGCCGCGGCAGTCATTAATTTACTATCAGCTCCCATCAGCAATCTCCCGCCTGAGAGGCAGAGAGCTAGAAAAATGGGGGGATGTTTGACGGATCAGGAGACACTCGGCTTTCACAGAGGCATCGGAGCATGGGCGGATGTTTTTTTTTTCTTCTTCTTCTTTTTCCTACACAATATCATCATAAAGCAAGAAGCACAAATACAAATTGGTTCCATGTGCTGCACGTGGATGGATCTATTCTCCCTGATCATTTAAAGGCCGGTCTGTTGCGCTACAGTTAGCCATCGATAAGTCCGAATGAACTCAAGGCCACATCACCGAGCCAGATGCCTGCTCGCACCTCTGATTCAATCGTCGCAATTAGTCTGCGAGGTCTATTTTAAGACGGGGGTCTCCGAGACATTGCTTGTGATTTCAGTATTTTCCCACAGATGTTCCTCAGCATCGGATTAGCATGCAAGTAGCACGCCGGCGCCGTAGCTCGCATTACCTCCACGGCTGCTAAGTTGCATCAGGAGACGAGTCACTAATAATACCGCGACCGTCGATAACGGGGAAAAGCTCATTAGAGGTGTTTTCTTTTTCTTTTTTTTTATATAACTTAATGACTGTTTTTATTATTATTATTTTTTTTGCAGCTCACTGTGTTCAGGTAGTCGGCAACGAGGCTTCTTCCCTCTTTGCCGCCGAATCCCTTTCATATCAGCCGAGGATTTGAGGCTGTCGCCGCCTCTGAGACAGTCAATTAAAGATCTGAGCTCCTTGTCAGGTGGAGGCTGTCGAGAAAGATAAAACGACAAAGCTCAGATGATGTCGATTTTCTTCCGCTCTTTTTTTTCCTTCTTCCCTGTCCGTGCTAATGTGTGTGCTCTGCTGAGTATACTTGTTTGTGGAAGCTTAACGTTTGTGCAGGGATGTAGGAATTGCTCAGTCAAGAATGAATGTCTATTGGTACTGTTTGTGCGCGCGTGTGCGTGTGTGGGGGCGTGCGTGCGCGTACGTGGCCCAGCAGCAGCAGCATCGCGTCCCTGGTCCAATAACCCCTCCGTGATCTCTCAATGTGTGGGGGGAAAAAGCAGAGGCAGACACGTGTAGGAAGAAATGAGTAACAGGGGAAGGAGGAGAAAATGGGAATTGGGCCTAGAGGTGTGTTTAGGTGTGTGTGTGTGTGTGTGAGGGAGTGTGTGGGGGTCATAAACAGCTTAAAATGGGTAGCCAGGGGCACCAGGTGGTGGTTCTCTGGCAAAGGTATTGGCCATTTTCCCATTTTTTTCTCCCTCTCATCTCGTCCCGCCACGGCCAGAATCATCCCCCTCCCGTTTTCTTCTTATTTTTTTTTTTTTACTCTTCTAAACCGTGACACGTGTAACCAGCCGACCCACGCTTGTCACAGAGGAAATGAATCCCTCTGTTTCCGTGCGAGAGACCCCTGCCAGCCCCACCGGAGACCTCCATGCCGCCTCATTTCCCTCTGCCCCCTCCACCCTCCTCCTCTCCACTCAACCGCCTCGCTCCCGCTGCCGAGAGCCGCTGAGTTCCTGCTCTAATGAAGACCTTGGGAGGAGAGGCCATTTCCCAGTCGATTCCCCCCCCCAACCCCCTCGGTGTGTTTGGGCATTTCGGCGATGGAGCGCAGGCCCGTGCTGCCTCTCTGTTGTGGGATGCCGTTGGTGCAAACAGGTTTAGGTGAAAATGTCTAAATCAGGAGTTGTGTTTGGTTGATTCTGATATAATTAGGCGGCAGAATGTGGCACTCACTCAAGTTCAGGGTGTGGTTAATCAAATCTCTCTTCTTGTGTGTTTGTATATTTGAGCTCCAATGAAGAATTCATGTGGGCACCAGGGAACGGAGCTAAGTACCAAGGGGCTCATGGGAAATTTGACTACCACTGATTTGTAAGTCAATAGTTTGTTTAGCTCTCCCCCGCGGGAAGGTGAGGAATACTTCAGTGCCACCGCAAATATGAATATCTGGTAATATTACCATAATTATAGTTTATTTACAGTCAAACATTCTATAACTTGGCAACGAGTTGAAAAACACTCCTCTGGTCCTCTGACACCAATCAAAGCCCAACTCTGCGGGCGGAGAATGTCTTTCATGATCAAACGCCGTGAGCCTCAGACGAGACTCTGCGATTTGGAAAAAAACAAAAAAACAACAACTTGGATTTTTGAAGGAAAAGTAGAAGACCACCCATGTTTGATCTTCAGTGGAGCAGGTCCGTGTTGTTTGCGGAGCCATTGTAGCCATTTTATATTTATCGGATTCATCTTCTTTAGTAGAGTTTACAGAGTGTCTCCGAGCCAAGGCCATCGGATCTTCACATCGAATGTGTTTAACTGCTGCTATGCTGGTCTATCCGGGAGCTTTCAGTCAGATGACTTTTCCAGGAATTCCACCATTTTTTGGCACTTTAGGAGTTTCTCTCTCCAGTGTTGCCTGTAAGTGTCCTAAAACATACGTTCATTAGAGCCTGTGGTGAGATTGAGACGAGTCGACGTGTCTTTTCGGGGCTTAAACTATGGTTGTTCTCTTTACTGCTTCAGGCCGAAGTACATTAAAACATATTGGATGTACGTCTGGCATTTCTTCCGCCATTCAGGGTCCGCAGAGGATAGAGTTCAATTTGCGGCATTTGTGGTTCAAAATTTTAAAAAATCTCGCCCAAGGCACGACAACGACAAGAAGCGAATGACATCACCATCAGCCTCAGATGTGCTCATTTTGAATGGCTAACAAGCCAAACTGAATCACTGGACGTGTTGAGCCTTGTCGAACTTTAGTAACCTAGCATTTCACTCAGAGGGCCTGCAGACTCTTAGCGTTGATTTTTTTTTTACATTTTCGTATTCCCCGTCTCATCTACAGGAAGTGGAACTGTATCGACTCAACAGCCAAGAGAAGTTGGGTTTGACTCTGTGCTACAGGACAGATGAGGAGGAGGATGTCGCCATCTATGTCAGCGAGGTGAGTCGAGAACTTTCACTTCAAGACGAGAGATTAGATGAGGTTGGAGATGAAAGAGATTATTTCATCGACCAACTTATTTTTCCATGAGTAAGTGATCCATTTTCACACCTGAATCGTCCCTCTTACACCCCCCCCCCCTTGTTCTTCTTTGCTCCAGGAGATGTTGTAAAAATATGCATCATACATGCCGTTTGAAACATTTAAAGAGTTATTGCACTTGGGGGGGGGCACATGCATATTCTACATATTCTTTATATTTCAGGTCTTTGAAGTCTCACATTTATAGAGCACCCACTGTTGTAGAAAGAATCACCACAGCTAAACTGGCAACAACAAAGTGTAGGAAGGCTAGATTTTCAAGACCTAATCAGTTGTGACATGTAATATCCATCTTCCAAATTATGTTTTAATTGACTATTTATTTGGGCAAATACATTTTTTAAATAGTGTGTCGTTTTAATTTTGAAATTGATGTCTTTTATTAACGCCAATTAATTGAACCGTTTGGCAGTGTTCTTACTGAGTGATTACATTTTTCTGTTGCCAACATGAATAAACTGTAACAAAAAAAACAACATTTTTACATTTTGAGTTCTTGTCTGAGCTGTGCACCCAGCACCTCTGTGGCAATGTCAGATTTTTAAGTAAAGCATGATTGTTCTGGCTCAAGGAGCTGACATTCACGATATTAGGCCCATTTTTTGGTAGCATAAAAAAGGTTGTTCTTTCTCTCTGATTAATATGAAGCTTATTGCGCCACGCAAGGTGTTCCCTGTGAGAGCTGAGTGGAATATAAAGCACTGATGTCTGTGGCTGCTATGTTGAGTCAAACTGCAAAAAACTTTGGACAAAGCAGAGTGTGCTGCATTTAGATGAGGTGGCTGGATCCACACAGGATGTGTTTTGGGCTTTGATCTCGTATAAATAGGGAAAACGCAACACCACAAAGTTAAGAACAAAGCAAGGTCATTTTAAAATGAGCTAAATATCCCATTTTTGGAGCGTCCACGTTGCTTCTACTGCGCGAAGTTGACATCGCCTTGTTTCAGTTGTAAAAAAAATCCGAAGAAAAACGGCAATTTCCTTTTTCACACCGCTCCATCCATGTGACATGTTTATTTATATTCAGGGGTGCACAGGGGTTGGAGTTTATCCCAGCATGCCATGGGGCAGGGTCCAGGCTCTGAGTCAAAAACAGCCCTTTTACTGTCACATCGCTGTCTTACACCATTAACAGAGCTTTGTGTATTGCCCAATGTTTCAGTTTGCACTTGGCGGGGGGTGTATGGGTGCTCTCCTCATAAGCGCAGAGAGATTGCCTTCCATTTCCCCTCCGGTCCTACCCCCCGTTTCTGTCTCGTGACGCCCCCCCCCCCCCGCTTTAATGAGTGGTCCTCTGTGTGGGAGTGGACTATCATGAAGATGGAGTGCAGCACCAGCTCACCATCTCCAGAGACCCCAGCTGATAGGAGAGAGTGAAACGAATGGCCCTGAGACACCGATTGACTGGCCGATGAAAGAGCGGTCTGCCCCCTTGTTCACTAACATTAGTGAGAGGTGGAGCAGGTGCATCGCGTATTGGGGTTGAGTTATTGGCTGTAGCTGCTACATGCAGAGGCTCGTGCTCCATCAACCTGACAGGCTATATAGCAACTGATGTGCATACGATTGAGGAGTTAACTGATGAAGGTGATAACTCAGTTTGGTCCGTTTTTTTCCCCGGTGCTAACGGGGCTTTGGAAACTTTCCAGGCAACAGCAGTAAAAAAAAATTAAATAAAAATGAAATCTACGGTCTTTCCACAGCAATGCCAGACTTTTTTTTTGTGTTGCTTATATTGTTAATAAAAAGTCTAGACATGTCTACCTTGGGTGATGAGTTGAAACGTTTTCTCAGGCACTACTCCACTCACCTGAATGAAGATGTAAAGTGCTTTAGAAGTTTTATTATCTTCCTTCTACTTTCACAGATCAGCCCAAACAGCATCGCTGCCAGAGATGGCCGCATCCGAGAAGGGGATCGCATCCTACAGGTACGGTACCCCACCCCCCGCCTCTACTCAGAGCTAACATAAAAATCTTTTTTTTTTTTTATTTCATCACACTCAACCTCTGCTTCTCAGCACGAGTGCCTATTCATTTTTAATGGCAGCACATTAAAGGGGGAACTTTCCCCCGCTGTGAATGTTAGAGGGGGAATAAGGGCCCCTCTGGCTGTTTAAGTTACCAACTCAGCATCAACTGGGATCTTTACGCATTCTGGTTCAGGGTGGCACGGCGTTTGGAGCTCATGGCCTTAGGCCCCATATTCAGGCCGTAGATCTGGAAGGGTTTTTTTTGGAGTGGAACCTAATGTATACAACATCTGAAAATATTATTTTGCCCATACATTAGTGTTTTGGTCATCATCTACTCCTTAGGGAAATATCCGGCTCATCCACTAATTATTACTATCAAATCAAGAATGTTTTTGTGTGTATAGTTGTACACAATGGGAGATGCAACAGAGGTCAAGTATTGAATGCAGGGGGCAGATACATATGCATTGTGAGTCAAATTGTCTCCTGATGTCTACCATGTGTTGTGTGAGTGATTTAAGCCATGAGTGGGGTGGGGTGTGGTGTGTGTTTGTGAGGCGGACCAATACTCCGGCACTATTATCCAGCGGTGACAGGATCATTAGTCTGCCCGCAAAAAGATGGACGCCCCCTGTCAGAGGCCAGTTAATTGTACGGCTAGATGTATGTACGCTGCCGGATACAACAGCTCCGTCGGTCCAGGACCACTGTCCCATTCATGATCCCACCTGGGTCTCACTTGATGTTAGAGAGCAGCACAGGGTGTTTAAACTTTCCCCACCAGAAAACAAAGGGTTTTATTGTCCAGTGCCACTTTTATTGTTTGTTCTTCATAAAGGCTTTTGAATGGGAGAGGATGAAGCTGCCATTGCTGTATGTTTGTTTATATGCCTCTGTTGTAATGTTTGTTTTGTTTTTTTGTACGCGATGCATGTTTGCTTGCTTGCATTTGAGTTTGGTGACTCATGTTTGTATTGCCGTCCTCAGATCAATGGCCACGATGTGCAAGACAGAGAGGAAGCAATGGCCGCACTCTCCAGGGAAGAGTGTCGGAACATCGTACTGCTGGTTGCCAGACCTGAGATACAGGTTAGAATCTACCACTCCGACGTCTTCTATCATATTAGATCTGGTTTCAACCCAATATGGGCAAAGGGTACTAACCATTGGCCAATTACAGCCCTGGATTATTATTATTTGTTTAATTTCAACTTTATTTGCTCAGAATACGCCTTAGTTACCTGATTGCAGTCAACCCCCCTTCCCACCACCACCGCCACTCTCAAGTGGAGGCCACCATGGACACGTCTCATGTTTTATTTTTATGTAGCGCCACTGTAATTGACTTCCAACACTAAGCCATAAAAGCTAATGGCATGCTAATGTGGAGTGAGTTCAGGCCCAAGGCCGACGGCAAATAAGTGGAAGGACTCTGCCGCAGTGCAGATGAGCCACTAGCAATGGCGCCGCCTCAGTAATTAAGTGTGTCTCAGTAGTAAATCTGAAGTCCTCAGATATGGATCCCATTTGACTTACATCAAGCAGACTTATAGATGATGGATGATGTGGAATAAATGGGTCAAAGGGGGCAGTCCCATGTCCATTAAATTGCATTGGCTTGATTTGAAGATTAGAACGCATGTTTTAAAGATGAGGCGTCGTGTTTTGTTGGTTAAGAGAAAAGGAACTGTATATTGATGCGAGCCATTTCGTATTTCGAAACCATGCTGGGTGTTTTTCAGCAGAAAATCCCATTATGGCACCCATTTGGAAAACCCAACTATTTGTCATGAGACTCTGTGTCGCCACAAGCTTTAAGCCTTGACAAATAACACTCGCCCCTTTTCACCTATCCCCCGCCCGCCCCAACCCAACCCTTTCTCTCCATATAATCTCCTTCTTCATTCACCCTTAGCTGGAGGAGGCCTGGCTGGATGATGAGCACAGTGAGTTCCTGGAGCAGCTGAAGATGGAAATGCTGGAGGAGCAGCAGCGAGAGGAGATGGCCTTACAAGAGGAGCAGGAGAATGAACAGGTCAGATGGTCAGAAGACATACACTCGTTTCATAAATATAGGAAAATAGCAATACATTTACCATATACCTGCCCCGGTTGTAGGTCCCATAGTATTATGAATATCATACCAGCGCTGACCAATTGCTTTGACAGTATTAGATCATCATTCATGGTAAATAATAACCTTTTCCTTTCACTACAACATATCTAGCCAATGGCAGGGATGGATATCAAACTCTTCATTGACTTTTCTCCCAAAACTGGCTGAAAACAAGCTTTTGCCCTTTGAAACATGAATACAAAGTAATCATTATGAATATGTATGGTAGGGGACCATTGAACCATTCAAAATTCCAAACATTAGTAATCATAATTTAAAATTCTGTTTTGTTGGCAGGATAGCATGCTACAGAAATCCATATAAATGGGACTTCAAAGGCACGGCACAGAGGAAACAATCCCTGAAGTAACAGGGCGGTATATCAGAGTTACGCACAACAGCAAACAGCATATGTGACCCTTCAGGAGAATGCAGAATATAGTTGCAACTTTTTTTATTTGTCCTCACTCGGGCTGCAATAGTCCAGCAAACAATTCCTTGGACACAATATTGTGTTTACATAATGCAACGGCCAATCACACTGTTACTTAAAGATATTTGATTCGCTTGTGGCTTGTTTGTCCAAAAACTGCGTTTCCACAAGTACATTACTAAGTATAATACCATATTTGTAAATATGGTGTTTAATTTGCAAAAATAATGTGCATATATATGCAGGAATACAACAACCTGCATATATATATATATATATATATATATATATATATTAAAGCAAATGCATTGCATTACTTATTTAGGCTTGTCTACATAATTCAGACTTCCAGTAAGTGCCATCAGGTAATGAAAAAAGTTCCACATGTGGATTGTTAAAATAAACAAATAACATTTTGTGCATCTTAAGTGCCACGTATTTATATACCAGTGTTTTCGCTATAAGGGGCGGCTCGTTGGGGCCGTGGTAAGCGCTCGTGACTCGCAGCAAGAAGGCCCTGTGCCGGGGCTCAGGCCTTATTTTGTGGAGTTTGCATGTTCTCCTCATTTGGGCCTGGGTGCTCTCCGAATATTCCGACTTCCTCCCACACTCCAAAGACATGAAGGTTGATTAAGTTAATTTGTGACTCAAAATCTTCAGTCGGTGTGCCTGCGAGAGCGAATGGTTGTCTGTCGGCCAAACTTGTCCAGGGCGTACCCGCCGTCGCCCCTAAACAGCTGGGATTGGCTCCAGCAACCCTGGGACCCAATAAAGAGCGGTTACAGAGGATGGATGGATGTTTCAGGTTGGTTTTGTTTGTTCTTTTCAGAGAGCGGAGGATGATAAGCCCACCTGCTCCACACTCCCTCATCAAAAGAGCAGTGTGCTGAGCATAAAAGACAGGATGGAGAGCTCGGAGCATAATGTCCTGGCGCACATCCAGAGACGCCTGTCCCAGTGCCTGAGAGACAATCGGGACACGCACCGCACCGTGGGCTCCGTGCGGCTGGAGGAGCGGGAGGACGATGACGACGACAACGAGCTGGAGGGCGATCGCTTTCAGCAGCTCCTGGAGCTCAAGTGTCAGATCCGCAACAGCGGTGAGTACGACCTGTTCTACAGCCGCCGCAGCACCATCGAGTGCAGCGTGGGGGAACAGGGCGGCGTGCAGCACGAGCTGCGCATGCTCAACGAGGAGCTGCGCAGCATCGAGCTGGAGTGCCAGAACATCATGCAGGCCCACAACCTCCGGAAGGGCCAGCAGTGCGCGCCCTCCACCAAAAACCAAAGCTTCCCCGGCGGCGAGCCCCCGAGGGGCAAGCTGGTCACCGAAAGGCTGGAGAAATCGGACAAGGACAGCTCCAGCGCCTACAACACGGCGGAGAGCTCGCGCAGCACGCCTCTCGCCATGGACCGCTCTCCGGAGCACTCGCTCCAGAGGATGGTGAGCCTCACCAACCAGAGGAACCTCTGCAGCAGCCTCGCCTCCGCCCACTCCCTGAGCCCCGTCCCGGCCTGCCGCGCTCCAGCGCCGGGCAAGAGCAGCAGCCCCGACCACAGCAACCCCTCGGAGTCGGAGCACACGCCTCAGGCCGAGGAGGAGGAGGAGGGCAAAGGGGCGCTGAAGCCGCACGCGTGCAAGATTCCCTACTTCTCTCCATCCCACAGTTCCCAGCAGAGGCAGACCAACATCCCGGCCCACGCCCACCACTACCAGAGCTACATGCAGCTGATCCAGCAGCGCTCGGCCGTGGAGTACGCGCAGAGCCAGCTCAGCTTGCTCAGCGTGTGCAAGGAGCCGCAGAGGCCCGACGACGAGCCCAAGATGGAGTGGAAGGTGAAGATCCGCAGCGACGGCACGCGCTACATCACCAAGAGGCCCGTGAGGGACAAGATCCTGAGGGAGCGCGCGCTGAAGATCAAGGAGGAGCGCAGCGGCGGGATGACCACGGACGACGACGCCATGAGCGAAATGAAGATGGGCCGCTACTGGAGCAAAGAGGAGAGGAAGCAGCACCTGGTCAGGGCCAAAGAGCAGAGGAAGAGGCGAGAGTTCATGCAGCGCAGTCGGCTGGAGAGCCTGAAGGAGAACCCTCAGAGTAGCAGCGAGGGTCGCAAGGAGGTGAGCATCATCGAGCTCAGCCACAAGAAGATGATGAAGAAACGCAACAAGAAGATCCTGGACAACTGGATGACCATCCAGGAGCTGATGACTCACGGCGCCAAGGCCCCCGAGGGAGCCAAGGTGCACAACGCCTTCCTGTCGGTCACTACTGTATAAAACAAACACTCACACACTCTACCCCAATGCGGTATAATATACTTGCCTCGTTCAATGTGGCGTTTTTATGGAGGACGATGGGAATATTTTTCACACTTTCTAACCCAAAAAAAAAAAAGCATTTTGTATAGAATATATCGGCGGTGTCACGGCATTTTCTTCATGTTTTTTTCCCAGAATTCTTTTTCACATCACTCTGCGAGGGGGGAAAAAAACGTTTTTCTACGAAATGATGACGATATAATTATTTTATTACTTCACATGTAACATGTATCTTTTGAAACGTTTCAATTCTATTTTCATATTTATGTTGTGACCATGTAACTTGCAGTTGTGTGAGCATCGTAGGAAAAGTTAAGTTATCATGTACGCTTACCAGCTGCGAAATGTGTGGGCTAGCTACAGTATATGCAATCTTTTAAGGCTGAAATCAGTAATAAATCATATTGATCATTTATTATATCATCAGTGATCAATAAATGATCAATGTGATACATTTCACACATTTAATATCTCACATTACAGTCATAGTACTGTGTACCTTGTTCGTAGAAAAAAAGTTGAAAACCTAAAACCCATTGAATTTGAAAAATATGTCAATTCTGAATACAGGTCAAACTTTGAAGGTTATGGAATGCTCATCTATTTCTACAACTACATTATTACCCTACCAGCAGTACACACTTTTACTTGCGTCAGTTTAATCATCAACAGTTTATTAAAGGTATATTTACAGGGAATATTTCCACAGTCTTTCTGTGATTTGATAAAATGAGACACTTCACAATAGTTTTTTTCCTAGTTTTTGACATTTTCAAGGGCACAAGTCTCAAATATCTGCAAATATCTTGATAGAGTCCATAGGTCCTGACTCATTGCAAATGCTGCATCCTTGTACGTCTGATTTGCAGCTTTGGATAAAAAAAAAACATTTTTGTATTCACAACTATTCTGGTTTCATATTTTGATTTGTTTTTCTACATTCAAGAACGAATGTACCTGGTCATGGCTTTTTCATACCAGTATTTTTACATACCATTTACTCTCCACATGTATAGCCTTAACAGCGAAAACTGAACAAATGATACGTGGCAACAGGATTTCATACACAAACAATTTATTACTGTGCAACAGGAGGTACACGGAGTACACAGCCTTATTCATGCATTTTATAATTTGATATTTTTTTTATAACTGGAAACATACGTGAATACTTTATGGTCATTACGGAATTATGTTGGTGTTAGGATGATTGCCACTGAGCAGGACTCAGAACACAGCTTATGAGATCATGGAACTGGTGAAATTCATGGGTTACCATTTATAAGCAGACATTACACTTGAGTTATATGTACAGTATACCAATTCCAAATGCCTCATTTCTAACAAAAAAATATTGTAAATTAAAATTTTAACCAATCCCTGTATTTGTTTTGAGTAAATGTCTAATGGTCTAATTTCAAGTAATGCGTAGTTGGGACATTTGTAGCCAGGTAAAAATGTGTGATAATGGTGAACTTTGCATAAGAAGTGATAATAAATTATTGTTTTTGGTAAAACATGGCACCGAATTATGATTTGTGTGGAATTCAAACTTTGCAGGATCAGTCTAACATTTGCACGTTTGTGCAAGACTGCGCTAGGACTTTGTATATGGATTTTGAACCTGAATACAAATGAAACATTAACACAAAACTAACTGAAATAATGCTGAAAGTGACACGCTCAGGAACACTTTGTACTTCTTCATTTGTTGCACATTTATTTTTAAATGTCACTGCTTTATGAGGTGGTTGGTGTGAAGTGCGTGAAAATGAGCAACCGCGACAATCTGTGCTCTTCTTTCAGTGTTTGAGGATGGGAGGAAAGACATTGGATAAAGAATAGAGGTGCGAAGAGCTAGGAAGTGTCGTATCAACAAAAAAAAAGAGAGAAAAAAAAGAAAAGAAACTTAAACAAAACTATAGAATGCGATTGTGCAGTAAAGGCCAGACTTGTGAACTGAAACAGAATCACTTACTCACTGAACACATGCTCACCTCAGATATCTCTTCCAGAGTGATTTTTTTTTCTTCTTCCCTCTGTGAATGTGTTAAATTATCAAACGCAGGGAGATTTTAATTAAAATCCCCTTCCACTTGGATGGCTTTGTGTTCATTAAAATAAAACCAAGCACTTCATCATCTCTCTCCGGCCTTGTCATGTATGCAAGGGATCGCCACTGGGAAACTCTGCTCTCTGTATTATCTTAAGTCGTCAGGGTGCTCCAGCTAAAAAATGGTGTGTCAGTGATACAGTACAGCCTGGAGACTCTTCTGTGCTTCTGTTCCCATACGAAACTCAAAACTTGTCTCATTATAAGAAAATGGTCAAATATAAAAGGAAGTAGAACAAAAATCTGCGAGAAAAGAACCTTGACCAGGACGTGTGCTTTGATTCACACATTAAAACGGCATCCTCTCCCTCGGATTTAGTCTCTCATTGGGAAACTTGCAAATGGCCTGTCCAATAAGCCTGCAGGACTAATCCAAGCATGTGTTTCCTTCAGGTTCCAAGAATAGTGTTTCTGTAAAATGACTGTTTTGTTAATATTTCCCATCCTAGGCCTGTGAAGAAATCCATCCTAGTCCTCACAGGACACAGAGCCTGCTGTCTGATCTGTGTATCGCTACGAAAGCACAACATAATGGCGCACTCTACTTAATTCGCTTTTTTTTTATAAAGCCAGTTTCCCATTGATTGTTATTCCGGGGCTTGTACCCAATGGTCAACGCCTTCCATTTCAATTATAGGCTCTGGTACTTAAAAGTGTCTCCATTTGTGCAAGGACTAAACATTAACGTCAAAGTTGCAAACTCCTGCCTTCCTTTAAGCCTTCCTTATTTATTCATCCTCTCAGTTTGAATATCCCGAGACCAGTCTAATGCCAGCGTAAAGCCACGGCAGCTGTGGCGATTGTACCCGCCCTCGCTGGAACTAGCCTGAGTGCTTGTGAGCTAATTAAGTTCATCCCCGAGCCCCTGGAAGACCCAGTCAGGTGTAATTAAAATTGAGCCTGTGACAGCCATGGCATTTGTCAGAGGTACCCAGCAGTTCAAATACCAGTACTGACAGAAATGTCAAACAGATAGCAGTGGCTCATCTCGTCAGTGGTTCTCTCTCTCACACACGCACACATTGCCGCTGTTATGAATGTTTGCCAATAACCTTTAGGATTCCCTGAACAGCAAAAACTACAAATTCTCTCTCATTATTTATCCAAAGAGGCCCACCCAACTGACATACGCATCCACTTGACACGCGCAAGTGCAATCTGCTTCATAGTGGCCCCACTCCCGCCTGTTCTCTGTAAACTCTTAATTGCCTCGGATCACACGTCTCTCAATGTCACGTTAGAAAACCTATGGCGGCTTTGAACGTTGATATCCAAACTGCTGTGTTGTCATGATGTGTGGGATGTAGTGCTGTGTGTGGATGCCACAGACAGGACTGCCGGTGCTGAGCCGGCGGATTTGGATGTTGAATATTTTAACCCGTGAATATCTTTTTACTCTTCAGTCAGTAGACGGGCAAAGCGTTGTTTGCAAAAAGAAGTGGCGATCCACAAGGTTTAGTAAATATAAAAAATGTTTTTATTCAACATTGTGATGTCAGCAAAAATGCCCGTGGGCAATGTCGTCAGTATCACAGAACACAGAGTGACACTAACTTCACAAGTTGAATTCAACCACTGGGTCTAATACAAACATTTATAAACCATGATTGGTAAGCATCTATTCAATGTCCTCCTCCCCTTCCTCATCAAACTCGCCCTCTTCCTCAGCAGTGGCGTCCTGGTACTGCTGATACTCGGATACCAGGTCGTTCATGTTGCTCTCGGCCTCTGTGAACTCCATCTCGTCCATGCCCTCGCCCGTGTACCTGGAACATTGAAAGGAAACACACACACACACACACAAAGGCATTAGGGTGTGGATTATGGGTAACAACAGGCTGGCATGAGTGCCCAAACGTCCAAATCTTCTCTCACTCACCAGTGGAGGAAGGCCTTGCGGCGGAACATGGCGGTGAACTGCTCTGAGATACGCTTAAAAAGTTCTTGAATGGCTGTGCTGTTGCCGATGAAGGTGGCGGCCATTTTGAGGCCCCGGGGAGGGATGTCGCAGACGGCCGTCTTGACGTTGTTGGGGATCCACTCCACAAAGTAGCTGCTGTTCTTGTTCTGCACGTTCAGCATCTGTTCGTCCACCTCCTTCATGGACATGCGTCCTCGGAAGATGGCGGCCACTGTGAGGTAGCGCCCGTGGCGGGGGTCGCAGGCTGCCATCATGTTCTTGGCGTCAAACATTTGCTGGGTGAGCTCAGGAACTGTCAGTGCTCTAATAAAGAAAATGCATAAATAGGATTTATGTCAAATGCAATCCTTGCTAGTGCGATTCAGATTTTTTTGCCCCTGTACTTTTAGTACCTGTACTGCTGGCTGCCTCGGCTGGTCAGGGGGGCAAAGCCTGGCATGAAGAAGTGCAGCCTGGGAAAGGGAACCATGTTGACGGCCAGTTTCCTCAGATCCGCATTGAGCTGCCCGGGGAAGCGCAGGCAGGTGGTCACCCCGCTCATGGTGGCTGAGACGAGGTGGTTGAGGTCGCCGTAGGTCGGTGTGGTGAGCTTGAGCGTCCTGAAGCAGATGTCATACAGGGCCTCGTTGTCGATGCAGAAGGTCTCATCTGTGTTCTCCACCAGCTGGTGGACAGACAGGGTGGCGTTGTAGGGCTCCACCACTGTGTCAGACACCTGAAGGGGGAAGAGGGGACAAATGGAGGAAGCAGAGGAAAACAGCGGAAGAGACAAACATATAGGAGGCAGTTGAATAGATGTTGTGTACCTTGGGTGAGGGCACCACGCTGAAAGTGTTCATGATGCGGTCTGGATACTCCTCTCTGATTTTGCTGATGAGAAGCGTGCCCATGCCAGAGCCGGTGCCTCCCCCCAGGGAGTGTGTGAGCTGGAAGCCCTGGAGGCAGTCGCAGCTCTCGGCCTCCTTCCTCACCACGTCCAGGACAGAGTCCACCAGCTCGGCTCCCTCGGTGTAGTGGCCTTTGGCCCAGTTGTTCCCTGCGCCACTCTGACCTGTGTTACATTCAAAACAAAAGCCTGCATCAGAACATTCTCTATCCTGCTCTATGTCTGTTCTCTCACTCGTTCCCAGTTTCATGGGTCTAAATCAAAGCATGACAATTTTACAGCCCAAGGGATTATACAAACTGATTTGAAGTCTCACCAAACACAAAGTTGTCTGGTCTAAAGACCTGGCCAAACGGACCAGACCTGACAGAGTCCATGGTTCCTGGCTCCAAGTCCACCAGCACTGCACGGGGGACATATTTGCCACCTGTTGCTTCGTTGTAGTACACGTTGATTCGCTCCAGCTGCAGGTCGCTGTCGCCATGGTACGTCCCAGATGGGTCGATGCCATGTTCGTCGCTTATCACCTCCCAGAACTAGGGGAGAAGAGAATGCAGTGTGAATGCTGGAATACATTGCCAGGAGGAGCTTGAGGCTTTGAGGGCTGAAATGTTAAATTTGGGTTGAAGGATGCAGAGGTGGCTGAAGGCCAAAATTCTCAAACAGTCACATCAAAGAGTGGCCTTGATCTAAAGAGAATACAGTGCAAATGCTACTTTTCTGAAATGCTTATCCCCCATTTAATGGGAATGTTTCAGAGAAAGCGGAAAATAAGTTAAGGAGTAAGCCATAGCTGTTACTTGCGAAAGAACATACAAAGAATGATAATAAATAATAAAAACAAGCTGGTTGAATCTAATGGTGCCATGGATACAGGCAATAATTAACTTTATCTCTGAGCTAATTGAGAAACCTGCCCAAAACAAAATTAGAATTCACGTTTTTTTTTTCTGTAAGTCACATTAAAAATTGTTTGTTTTTCAAACCTTTGCTCCAATTTGGTTTCCACACTGGCCTGCCTGCAGATGCACGATTTCCCTCATCGTGGTACAAACTGAAAACCTCTCTACAACAACTAATTAAGAATAAGTTGCAGCTACTATAGCAATAGCAATAGACTGACCTGAGAGGGAAGGCCCGAATAGAAGCGCGAAAGAAAGCTGGATACTGATTGGTCGAGAAAAATCCAAAACGTTCTGAAAAAATGTCTTGGGAACATAAAAAAAACAAGGTGGTTGAAGACCAAAATTCTGGACACCATGAAGCCTTGATCATGAGAGAATGCAGTGTGAATGCTGCTTTGCTGAAACCCCTTTAATACTTATTTCGCTGGGTTTCCTTTCATCAAAAGTGTAATATTTAAAAAATGATGGATTGTAGAAGAAAAGTTGAACATACGCAATCATGTCCCGAATGAGCTGAATGTTCAAAGTGTTGAATGGCTGAGTAAGGGCCAAGAAATGTTTTCATGCTGCAGTAACATAAAACATAAAACATAAATACTCTTAGTTAGAATGCAGGATCCCTCCAGGGTTAGGGATAGGAAAAGTGCTAGTACTTTGATTTGTCTGCTGCTTTTTTTTTTCAAATCTCCAGACCCAACCTCCGCAAATTGGGGAACAAAGGAAAAACGAACCAGAGGATAAGGTCCCAGTAGAAAGACCATGGCTCTGTAAGGAAGACAGAGAAAAAATAATAAGAGAATGAAAGAGGAAGAACTCACAGCCACACATACGTTATATGAATTTGGGTTCATTTTAATCAGCTTCTTTTTTTGTTATATTCTTATATAACAACATAATAAGCTGGTTGAAATTAAACAAGAGACGAGAAGCACTCGAGTATCTTATCACAAAAAGGTTTAAACTGAAACCTATCGGTTTCACAACATTATCAATAATATGTGGGCTTTAACTCAAATTTTTACGATAATTCTAAGCAACTGAAAAGCCAGGATTTTACTGTAAGTTGTTTAGTCTCTTCAATATGTCAAGTAGGCAAAGGAATTAACATTTAAGTCGTTTTCATCTCATGTTTCTAATGTTCAGAGGCTGAGAAATAAATGTTTTACGATCAAGTTTTTCAGAAAAACCCTGAGGTTTCATTAAGAATGCGTTTTTAGAGGGTGCCCCAAGTCGTAATGAGTTAATCAAGCAGAAGACAATGGTGACTCCGCTGATAGGGGATAATGGTGCATGAAATCACTTACCACCTCCTCTAAAATTCTTTACATACGCACTGGGGTTTGCAATCTTCAGAAATGGGATGTAATTTAAGTTTTGTATTCATCATATGGCTGTCGGGGACACCAAAGTCAACTATAGCAACAAATTAAACCAAGCAAAAATGTATTATCATTTAAGTGGAGAAACGTTTTGCTTTTGTCACTAAATCACAAAATCACAAGGTGTGATCTCCGAGGGGCCAAAACGTATGAAAGATGATGGCAATTTATGAAATTCTGTAGATGGAGGGCAACGCTATGAAAAGATCAGCGCCGACATCCAAACGGGCTGATATCTTTGCTGAAATGTTAAAAAGCCAAACTGCTGGTGTGTGTCTGTGTGTGTGTTTCAGGGGGAGACCTTTCAACTAAAATGTTAATCATTGTTAAACACTCAGCTGTGATATTTTAACTTACGCACCCAGAGCCTGACACTGGAGGGCAGAGTAGCAGAAGGCAAAGATGAATACTGATCACTTTACGACTACGTATACACAGTGCAAGAAAACACTCATGCAAATATCATGGTTGTATAAACACAACCGAGTGTGATTTATAGCCGTGTTTACAACCAACCGTGAATCTAATGCAAAAAATACACATTTTAATCGTTTCAAGGATGAGATGAAACATCTTATCTTCTCTCGTCTCACTGTGTGCTTCATCTCGGCTCTGTGTGTTAAAACCCTGCTGGGTGTGTTTGGATATGAATATTGGCAGAGATCCCTTATTGTTTCCGTGGACCACTTGGAATTTTTTTTTATTTTAGTATCACACCTCCTGCTTTATGCATCATTTGTTGTTTCATTTTCACCCCCAAAGTAATGCATTACGGCACCCAATAAGCAAATAACCTGTGAATAGTTGAAAACATAATCAGAGCTGTAATTATTAGAATTCATTATTCATAAAATGGCTGAGTTAAACTGCAGTACATGGTCTCAGGCATACTTTTTGCAATGCAATTAGATTATGTGGTAAAAAAAATAATATTCTGTTCAACATTCAGCTTGCTCTATTTATCAAAAAATACAACTGTGGCCAGGGTACAGTCTCATTTAATCGCATTTTGTCTATTCAGCCATTTAAATCCTCACAGGGTTTAACTCACAGGTTCAGTGAAAGTCCACAGGCCTTGACTTTTTACTTCTCGTTCAGTTCTGCATACAAAATGTCTATCACAGTATTTAGATACAGATGTTTTTTTATCTTAAATAAGCATATTACAAAACCCAAATAATACCTTCCCTTTCTAAAATGGAACAGCTGAATGCGTCTCATCCTGGTTTTGCCCTATGAGGCAAATTGTTATTTGTGAATATGGCCTGAGTAAATAAAAAAATCTGCAAGATGGGCATTAATTGACGTGTGTGGCCAACTATACAATCTCTGTTAAATAGAAATGTAACACCCCATCGCACATTCACCATCTCTTTGATATAGCATTAACATTCTGGGACGCTTCTGTTACCTTATTCATGTCCTGTGGGTTTGATTTTGTATCCAATAGAAATGACTTGTACAATTGTGTCTGTCTGTGATTTCTTTGCTGAGTTTGAGAATGAATAAATAATGTCAGGTAGCCACTACGCAGGGCCTATTTCACATTCATTGCACATTGTAGATATTGATGCGCTCACTGTTGCTCCGTGCTGCTCCAGTGTCAGCGTAGTTGTTGAGGGGTCAGCTCTTTCATTAGTCATAGTGAGCTCATCAGTTGCTGTTTCATATTCATGTGTATTTCACTGTGTAGTCCTGTCATGGAGGGATTCCATCCCTGGACTTGTCCTCGCGTTGATTTAATTGGCTCCTAGTGTGCTTTCTAATTAAATCGTAGCGTGTAGTGTGGGAAGTGAACTCAAATCTCTTCTTCTTCTGCCACTGTAAGGGCTGATAAAGTGCGGCATCAAGCTGCATGATTGTTGGCCTATTCAGTTGCATTCTGGGTTGCGGAACACCTGCACTGTGAGTAATGAGAATCCTGCCATGAGGCCCGTAGTCGCTCAGAGCTCAGCTCTTTGCAACATGCATGCTTTGCCACAGGCGAGTTAAGCCGGGAATGATACACAGATCATCTGCACACAGCGAGCCTGTGAGTAATGATCTCATTATAATGTAGACTCGGCTTCTTTTGGATCACTGAAATGTAAGAAATAGGTTACCTCACTAAAAGCTACATGGACTAACTTTCTCCATGTGTAGCCCCTCTAATGATAGTGAGAGAAATCTGAAAAGATTGAAATCATTCAATCGTGTAACATAACGTTCAGTCAGTCAGTAATTTGCACCTAGCCCAACTAGACTGTTCTTTTTAAAGACGGTGGTTAAGTCAAATTTAAAATGAACTGTAGACCCATTTTGGGATTAAGATGTATGAGTTTCAGGCATAAACAAAAATATAAACCATATATCTTTTTTCCTTGGGGAACAAATCTTCAGAAATCTGCGAGTGATAGCTTTCTATCATTTTTCAAATGTTTTCAGGCTGACTCCCGCATCTCATCTGGTGCAAACTGGGAGAACAGCGCACAACAAAAACTCAAAAGTGTGCCTCAATCAACGACTAAAATCAGTTCCGCAACTCAGAGCATCTTCTCTGTTCTTGTCCAGCGTTGAGAAAAGGATCGTTCCAGCTTCTGCAGATGATGATTTTCTCTGCTGTCTTTCAGGAGAAGAGAACAAGGAGTTCCGCTGTCCAAAAGCAGTTGTTGAACAAGAGAGGGATTAAGTGATAGCAAAAGGGAGGTTGATGCAGTTGACTGCACAGCAGAATCTCCCAGTGACTGACCTTGAGGCTGGAGTGCACCATTTATACTTTATTACAGTGTCTTACAGAACTCTGTGCAAGCTTTATGATTCATGGCGACTGATTTCATAGTGCTTTGCAGACCATTTGACAGTGCTGGCTTTATATAATGGAAAAAAAAAGGCTATGATTGAGGAGTGGTGATAGCCACTGATGATAACTGCTTTTGTTTCAAATGGCTTCTGGCGTCAAAAAAAAAAGAGAAAAAAGTTGAGTTAGTTGTAACTCAAACCAGTCGGCCTAGTAACACCAGCACCTCGCACAGGTGCACACGCGGAAGGGTGAGAATGCAATATCGCAGCGTGCTCGCCCCTGATCTCTCTGTTGGCTCTGTCATTATTTTTTCTTCCATAAAGCTATTACGTTATCCCCGGGTTCATTTAAGAGAAGGTCACATTAACAGGGAATGAGGACATACACAACAGGATGCTACCAGTGGTTTTAACATCAACCTCTGCGGCCTCACAGATTCAAAAAGTGGAGCAGTGGAATAGTTATGCGGTAACACACACATACAGACACACACACACCACAACATGTACCAGTTCTCCCCTTTGTAAATAGATTATACATCACTGTCATACTGATCCTATTTTTCGATTTTTATCTGCATTGCACACAAGCTGCGAAGGCTGTGTCTCCCCTGGGTCGCTTTAATGTCACAGGTTACGTTAAGTATGCATATTCTCCAAAGCTAGATGAGATAAAGGCGCCTGCTGATGATTCTACTTTTGTTAAGTAGGTTGAGGAAACAAGTCATTTGTTCATTGATATTTATATATATTTTTTTTAACTGTAATATGTAAATGTCACGATTAATGACTGGCCATTGGTGTGTGTTATTGCACTCAATCATTTTTTCTCAAAGAGTCATTCTTTAGGATACCCTGAAATTGAAAACTGCTCAGGTGTGCCCTCACCTCTTCGGGCACCTGGGAATCGGAGCGCAGGGAGAACCAAGACATCACATAAAGTAAGTAAGGTTATGAGCGTGCACTGCTGTGCTGCAGTGTAATCAATAAAAAAATGCTTATGGAGGGCAGTATTAGTCATGTTTTAAGCAGAGAGCTGTACGCAGCCATTGTAGAGTGGGATCTTTTAATTATCCTAAGTGCATGTGATTATGTTTAGGCCAGCAGTTTTAGGAAACTGGAAACATTTATTATTTGCCCATATGAGCATCTGGACAGATAAGTCAGGCACTGATCAGCAATCTTGAGCTGGTGGATTGCTCTGTAACTGTGACTAATAGCCTCATTTCCTCACCAAATAAGAATGCAGCCACAGATAACAGTCTGGTGTCCTCGTATTATTTACAGGCCTGATACTTAGTTTGAGAGTCATTTCATAACCACTCAAGTTTTCCCTGTATTACACACTGTGTTCTGTTCTCTGTTGTTATCCACGGGACAATGATTTGATTTTTGCCCGAAGATCTTCTGATGAATTGTACTCTCTAGGGTTTTAATTTAAACAAACAAGGTGTATATATATGTTTCCTTTCACAACCAGCGTTCACATACAAACTGGCATTTATTGCTGCCATATTGCATATTGTAATATGCATGTGAATGGCATATATTCATATATTAATTTCTGAGTTTTGAGGTCCAATATTCAAACACAGTAGTTGGACCAAGTCGTAATATTTCAGCCCTGGTTGACATATTCTGATTTCTTGTTTTGATTGACACAATGTTAATCAAAACCCCCGATTATCAGCTGTGGAGTTGGTTTTTGGTTTTCTTAGGGGAATAAACTTTACTCTACATCTATTGCCATGCTGTAACCCGTTAGCATGTATAAAACCCTTTCATACATGAAATAGTATACATACTTATCCCTCAATCTTCTACGGTATTATGAACTCTAAAGCCAAAACTGAATTTGTGCGCATGTTACCGAGGTCATAAAGAGGTAAGAGTGCGGAAGTGCTTTAGCCAATCAGAGCGCAGGCCTGGGCCTCCGGCCGTGAGGCTAGTGAGCAGACGCTAGTCTGACGCTGGGTGCCACTGTGGAGAGAGAAGCCGCTGCCTAATGCATGGAGAGTTGATTGCGTGTGTGTGTGTGTGCGCGCTGCCTGTTGACGGAAACGTGCTGAGCGACACTAAAGAAACTTCCGGCGAGTCACGATACATGAATAATTAAACAAATGCCGCACCTTGAGGCGATAGTCTAAGCTAAGGACCTAAAGGAATAGCTGTTATGCTAATAAAGTTAGCATCACGCAACGAACAGCTAACTGCAGAGCTACACAAAAGTAAAGCTGCTCGACAACTGAAGTCTGAAGAACATAAAGCTATGATCCGAAGAGTGTTTACTTGCTCAATGTTTTTGTTAGGTGCTAAAGCCACGTAAATGTTCAAAATGAAGCGACAGAAGTGATGTTTTCTCAAGTTTTACTTGATTTGTATTAGTTAAGGTGTGAAAACGTGTTTCACTAGTGTTGGTTATGTGGAAGTAATAGTACAATAACATTAACGTGCGTAAATATTTTGAAAGTTAAAGGAATCGAACATAATTACTAATACTAATGATGAAATCAGCCTATAAATTAATAGACATTTCTGGCCTTGTTACTGACTACAGGTCAGGCTTTTTGCCTGAGTGGAAGAGGAGGGCAGACTACCCAGATGAGAATTCCAGATCCTGGACCAAGGTACTTTGAGCCAGAAACTGCCAACTTTACCCACTCCTGCCATGGCGGTAGGATACACCAGCACCAGTCTGCCCCTCTCTTACACTGCAGATTTGGTTTCACCATTGTCACATGTTATTGTTTGAACAGAAATTGTAGATTTTGAGTTTGAATGACCTAAATGAGGGTGCACCCATTTATATTTGGAAAGTATTTTGAAAGAAGGTTTAAAAAAAAAAAAAAAGAGTGACCAAAAGAAATCACAATCACAATCATGTTTATTGCCAAGTCATTTGTCATTACAAGTGATTTTCTGTGATGTGGTGGGGTAACATAAGAACAATGACAAACAATATAATAGAGAAAGGAATGAAATTAATATTTTCAATGTTCGAAGTATCACACGTTACATGAGTGTAATAGATACGTACAAAATGCAAAACATGTGGCGTTTTCTAGAGGTAATATATGCTGAATTGAAATAAGGTATCTAACAGAAATTGTATAACTTTTTATATTTTTCTACAATTTATGAATACAAGGTACCCTTTAACAGCTCTTTGTGTTGTGTGCTCATTTGATGTTGCAGTTGCCATTTTCTACCCTGGTATCTTCTGATTCTTGTCCAGGAACTAATCATTTATTACCATAATAGCATCTAAACGAAGTCTTGTCAGAGCTGTGTGCGACACACAGTTACTGCAAATTTTAGATTTCTTTATTTTTCCATCACATGTCTTCAGAGTCTCTTAATCTCTGGCCGAATTGTTTGATGATGCTAGCAACAGAGGCGATGCCATTGATAAAACATATCCTAGACAAAAACTTTGCCAACAACGTATTATAATAACAGCATCTCGCTTGGTGCAGTGATGTGTCAAACTGCCACATCTACAGAACGCTGCATTGCTCCATGCATTATTAGGTTCATAGTGTGGTGGAATGAAATGACAAATCAAAAGCAATAAATTCCATCTCCCAATGTAACAACGCAAATTCAGTGGATGATGAACAATTCTTGCAAAGCTCAACGACCTCCGGCTACGCTGCAATGGAGCCTAACATAACAGTGTGTCACCGCCCGTCATCAGTTATTTACATTTGGCCTCGTGCTCAAATGCCAGGGATGCTATGCAACCATAATGGCTTACATTTCACCAGACCCTGTCGTAGGGAATTGCCACATCTGCAAAAGAGGCAATTATTTTTCCTACTGTGACGTGTGTAGATGGTTTTGCGGGTGCAGTATGTCAAGTGCTCCTCCCGTCCCCAGAGGTGGAGGAAAACAAACATGTTACCCTACTCTGCCTCACCCCCTGTTGGCGGCTTTTATTACACTCGTGCATTGACTGTTTAAGGAAAGTCTTTGAGACGTCTATCAACGGTGACTACACCTTTTTTTTTGGGGTGGGGGGGGGGATAGACAGTGGATGCTAATGTGTCTGTCAGAAATCAAAATAATCAACACTCAGAGCTCAAATTTGCAAATTAAATTCACTTGTAAATCACCATGTGATTGATCCTGTCTGCGGAGAGATTCTTCACCACAACGTGGTTTGAAGACTATTAATAGGGCTTGTTCGCGCTTTGTCTTCAAAAAACAAATTTGTGTCCCTGCCATGTTATCCTTACCAATATTGACCTATCTCTCCACCCCGCCCTGTCATAATTTAGTTGGCTCCCTTCTTGTCGCCTTAGAAGTTGCATCCTTGCCTTGTTTGATTTATTTTTTTTGTTGCCAAAACCTGGTGTTCTATTCAATACACACAACAATATCTTATAGGTTGTGAGAAGCGCGATCCTTGCTTGTGGTCTTTGATGGAAGCCCATAAAATATGAATTTCACAACAGCTGTCTGGGGTTCTCTGTTATTTGACGTGGGCTGTCAGCCTTCTAATAATCTCGCTGGGTTTTGTCTCATTTGTGTGTCCCCATCGAGGTGCCTGTAATCTCCTTCATTATTAATCTCAGGGAGCAGAAATGTCATGCCGGCAGCCTCGGTGCACACCCGGCATCATTTAATTCTTGTTTACTAGTCTCTCTCGGCCCACAGCAGCACGCTTTCCCCCTAACGAATAGTCTTTTCATTCTGTCAGGGGAAACAGAATTTGCATTGAGAGCTATAGTCTTCTCCCCGCCACACAGCCCTCTTATCAGCCCTCTAATGGATCACAAAAGCCATTGTGCCTTGCCTCTGTGTCTGTGTGTGTGAGCATTTGTGTGGCAAGTGTTTGTGGGGCGATACCTTCAAAGCCCCTGGAGGGATTTTTTTTTAAAGATGATTTTACCCTCTTGTTGCTTGTCCTACTTCCTTCTCCCCAGTCTCTTTTCAGATCCCCAGACTCCCATAGCATTAATGTGACATCAGAGGGGTCTGTACCTGGCTGGGTCCCTCAGTTGGAGTGAATACAGATGGATGTTGTGAGTTTTTTTTTTCTTTTTGTTTGGCTGCGGAAAAACTGGAGCAGAAGGTGACTGATGGAGATATACGGCTTAAACAAACATTGCATACTGTGAGCTGCTGGATTTGGGCCCGAAATAGAAATTGATTCTGACATTTCCCCATATCTTTCGGGTACTTTACCGCAAGGATGTGGATGTCAGCCGCATCTGTCATATTTAAAGCTACACTAATCAATATTAACAGTGGTTCAAATGATTATATTGAAGCAGCAGAGGAGAGATAAACCCGGAGCGAATGGTCTCCTCATCATGAAGGTGCTGTCGGCAGATTTAGCATCTTTGAGCTCTGTCTCAGTTTTATGATGCACGCCTTAATTGGATTTGGCTCATTCTTACTGTCTGTACAAAGTGCAAACGCAAGAACACGCTCCTTTCCAAGGCCTCACCAGAAATTCAGAGAAATTCTGCAAGTGAAGCCAAGGCTGAAAATATTCATAATTCACTCTTTTCATCTCCCACCAGAACCTCTATCCTATATATATATATATATATATTTATGTATTTATTTTTACTTCTAGGATACACACAAATCAATATTATTTATGATCACCATCAGCTAGAGAAATTCTTAATCTGTAAAACCAAGGAAGCATAAGATCCTATTGACCATAGTCACTCTGTTTACGTATTATTCTTTTTTTAATTTGAGAGTAAACTATTGCCTCTTAATACTCCTCAACATCCGATTGCATGATGATATATTTGCCTCTTTCAGTGTTTGGATTAAAGTACGACTACACAGGTGGTCTTGGTGGTGGTATGAACCCCCAGATGGGATTAAGTCAGTAATGCTGCCTGAGGGTCCTGCAGTGGCTGAAATCCGAGGTTGAGCGTGTCTCTGGGTAAATAAGCGTACCACAGAGGCCCTGGCATATAAGCGAGCTGGTATATGAGCACTCACCAGCTGTTCTTTCTTATATGCCAACTCCTCCTTTGTTTGCTGACTGTCTCATTGGCAGCTGCACGTAGGTTGGGGAAATGTACCTGTCAGAATTATACATGGGGCCTCCGAAGCTCCGCAAACAACCTCACAACAGATGGAGAATGCTGGGAAATGTCGCCTGTGCGTAGCGAATCTCTTATTTTCCGACGTATTCTGCACACGCAGCATTGGCACACGCCACATTCGGGAGATGAAGCCTGCACGGTGGGCCAGAGTGATCGTGGACGTGAGACGGATCTTTTTCCAAAAGTCTCTACTGCATTATTTTTCTCTCGTGCCTGAAGCACCGGAGAGAACATGTTCAACTAAAAATGACGTTACAATGTTGTCTCCCTGAGCTCCATGGTGTGAAATCACTCTTAAGTAATTCCCCTTCTGTCCCTGAAAGTTTTTTTTCTACAACAACATTAAATGTTTGTAATATAAAAAAAACACCAGTGAAAAATGGAGGGAAATGAGGATTCATTTCCTGTTTAATACCAAAACCATTATGCCAAAGTCTATTTATCTGAAATTAAGATTTATTGTTTTAGTAAAAGATGATCAATAACTGACCCAAACACTCTCCGGTCATGTTAAATGTAATTACTTTTAATTATAATTTGTTATTGTCTCCTTCTGCCTACACTTTCGTGGCTGACTTTTCTGCTTCCTGTACAGCCACTCACTGCTGTTATTGTTTATGCTGCTTACGCCTACTTCCATATGAATTGCTCTCTTCGCCACCAGCCTCCAATCTCCCCCCTGTCTGGGTCTTATTAATCATACTTTCACAGCATCTCATCAGTGCCATACGTATATTCCATATCTCAGTGACTTGTGACTGGAGGGTTCGGCTTTGAAAATCCCAGGGGAACGAAGTCACAGTCTTCACTGAATCTTTGAACGCTGCGTGGTGTTACAGTATATGGAGAACAGAACCCATACTGTCACATTAAACTGGATTAGCATTCACACTCTGTGATTCATTTTTGACAGCCGTGTTCCTGACTGACAGTTTCCTGTAGTTTGGTTCGTTATTGATAAAATATGTCAAATATGCGGTTAAGACTTTTTGAGAATTACGAGTCAGGCAAAAGTTCCACTTATTGTAAGGATCCGTAATTTGTTACTAACTAATTACCAACACATACCCAACATTTCATTTAAGTTTTCAGGGTTGGATTGATTAATTCATCCCCTTTATAATTAGCATGCTATGTTGTTGCATGAATCAGCCAATGAAAATGTATTACGAGTTGAGATTTGTTCATCAAGCATTAATTCAGGTCAAAAGCTCAGGGGAGGAGTTATTAAGGCATTGCCTGTTGACACGGAGTCTGAATTAAAGAGCTACTTTCAGGAATAAACAGTACACAAGATAATCAGTGTTGCCTTCAATATGCAAATTTCACTGATACCGAAGAGGAACATTGACTTTACAGGGCTGTCCAACATCAAATTATAGATAAAAAGATAGGTAAGATTGCACGATTTCTTCCAGCATTTTATCATTTCATTTTCAGGTTGATGTAAAGGGCACGTTTTGTGTTGGTGTGCAATGGTACAGTATACTTTACTTTGAAGTTGGTGTTTAACCAACATCCAATGATTCATTCATTTTGTAATGAGTAATACCAAGGGAGTTCTAACATAATTCGATTTGTGATTTGCAATTAGAACTATAACAAATGTGCAACTCGTACTATTTAAAGCATCAATAATTAGTTATAATAATACAAGTGTCCATTGATCAATCACTATATCACTAAGACATGTTTTCCTGAAATAAGAACATGAAAATAATACCTTTTATTTCCTCTCTTTTACAGAATGCAACCTCGGATAATGAAAAGACTGCTCTCATGTGTGTATCAACAAAAGGTAATGCTTTTCCATGCGCACCACACATCTCAGCTAGGACACCGACACAAATTAGGGCTTTGTTTGGTTTTTGGGGATAGCCATTCCTTTCACAGAGAATTCATAATGCGCCACTCACAGTTACTCACTTCATATGTTGTTATTCAGACTCTAACTACTTTGTGGGTAGGTCTGATTACCGCACCATTATTCCATTAGCCAGCTTTAGAAGTGCAGGGGTTTGTTGACTGTGGATGAAAGAGAAATATTAAGGCCGGCAGGAATAAATCTGCCTCTATTTTTACCGACTGCAAGACGGCCAAAACGATACCCTTTACACGAGGAATAAGCAGAGGAATGAAGAAACACTGCACATGATGAAAGCACTGAAATCGTGTCGAATAATGAGCCTTTTGATGTGGGGCGGGGGCGCGCTCGTCATTTGTTGTCAGCCTTAGCCCCTCAGACACATGCGCTATTCAGTGTTCACAGATATCATAATTTCATTCAACCTGTCTATTCAAATTCAGAAATCCCAAAGTGGGGGGGGGGGAGAGCAAAGGGGACATGTGTAGAAAGCAGAATATGCGGGGATTGACATTGTCTGAAAGAAGCAAATCTTTTCCAAATGCATTCTCTGTCAAATGACCCCGATATCAGCACGTAATGAGACAGATAGGCGGCGCAATAAAGCTCGGACAAAAAAAAAAAAAAAAAAAAGTCACATCTGACATGCCGCTAGGTGTGCCTGAGTAGATATGGTAATATGAAGGCTTTGATTATCTGAGGCTCGCACAACAAAGACCTTTTTTCCTCCCGCTTTGAAATCAGAGTGTATTGGAGGAGCCGTGAATCAGATAAAATGAGCAGTGCAGTGCTCCGGCCTGCAAACCGAGGGCTGAGCTTGAAAAGGTGCCACTGGTGACTCCACTGTGAGCCTCGCTGATGGTCCGCTCCTCTCTGTCCCTCTGAAGCCTAAAGGAATATGTGATGTTAATGAAATTGAATGGCTGAATCCAGTCCACTCGAATGCAGGAGTTGCTTTCATCCATATATTTAATAATGGAGTCACGCCTCCTAGTGGGACAAAGTGGACCCATGATGTAGAAATAATGAAAGAGTTTTCATCTCATCAGCAACTCTGAAGCACAGACAAATAGATAGAATAAAGAGTGGGTTGAGTCTTCAAAATGCTTAAAATTTCACATTCATTTGCAATTTTGGCCCACTGCAAATTGCAATAAAAACATGGCAAATTATAGATAAATAGCTTTTTCATTTATTTTCACTGGCAGGCCTTTATGAATATTCATTTGATTCGTTCAAGTAAAAGCAGCATGTTTATTTTCTGGCTTGCAAAATATTTCAGTCAATTCATTCCGCCGGATCATGCAGGGGGGGGTCTGCCAGAAGACAGCTCCTTTACCGGACTTGTACAAAGATCGTACTTGGGCTAAAACAAATGTCTTGGGTTATCTCTTTCTATGGCCACCTCATCCATGTGCTTTTATAGGGAGGCACAATCTAAATGCAAATTGCTGCTTTTTTTTCTGTAGCTCTGTCCTCCGGCACTTTGGGGTGAATTTAATAGGTTAAAGGCTGTTTTATTGCTTAGAGGAGTAATTGGGAGTCTTACCTGTCGTTCTGATATGTCAAGCAATTCAGAGACGGCCTATCTGAATGATCGTGGACCCCATCTGCTGCGATGCACTAAATGCCAGGTGCACGCAAATGATCGGTTTTGTGTTTAGCACAATGCTTGCTGATTTAATTATGTGCTGGCATTATGTCTGCCAGACATTTTCAAATCATTAACTGCAGACAGCATGGGTAGCTCCTCGTTGGATTTAGTGGTATCATTGTCTTTTTTTGGGGAAATTATGATATATACTGTCAGGGTTTATATGCCAATTGTTGTAAGACTTGACTCAAATGAACACAAATCCATAACACACATACAGTAGTAGTACTAAAGCCATATTCTGTCAATAAGGATATACAGCCCCATATTGTGTGCAGAAAAAAAAAAATCCAGAGTTTGTACAGTTGTTAATAGTGGTGAAATCATAAAATGCCAGGAAAAAAAATATATAGTTTGTTATTACAGTATAGAGGGTGATTTTGTTAGTTCCTGAGGACATATACATACTAGAGTTGTAAGTTTTACACCTTGGATAAAGAAACTTAAAAGAACTGGAGGGACATTACGCTTGAGATGCTCATAATTTCACAGGGGTCCCTGTCCTAAAGTAACCTTTAAAAATATTTATATTATATGGTATTTCATATTTTTATTTTTTTCATGTTTCCAAGTAACATTGCTGTATATACTTTGTTTCCTGTCTCAACTGAGCCCGTCTGGTATTGGTTAAAGTACTTGATTCACTCAAGTTAATTACCTTTCAAATCAATATGACGCTTTAACCTTTCGTGACCTCTCTGTTGTTGTGATCCCATTTGAGTGAAACTGCAGGGAATATGCAGTTATCAAAGCAAGGGGGTAATTAGTGTTCACAGTATGGACAAAATTGATTTCCTCTACCACTGAAGTGTTTTACTAATTAATCAATAACAAACGCAAGAGACTTAATGTTTAACAATCATTGCTCGGAAAACGTATTTCTTTGTATTTTCATTTGTCACCCTCCCAGAGACTGAAAATATACAAACATATCTCAAACTTAAACAATCTTCATGGTTAAAAGACACTTGTGTCAAATTGTCAACATGGGAAGTTTCTTGATTGATATTTGTGTTTGCTTGTGTTCTGAGTTTTCCGATGTTCTACTTTGACATAAAACCCAAGGGAAAATCAATATTGATCCCAGTCAATCTAAGAAGATTGAATGCCGTTGTTTGAATACCTGAGTGGCTCTGCCTGTGATCAGACTCATTGTAGAAAGATTTAGTTTGTGCTGTTGTCGGAACAGAGTCTTAATATGTGGCTGAACCACTGTTTGGTCTTGGAGAAATCTGTCAATCGGATTTTAAAATGCGCTCTATTAATGCAGTTCATTTCTGTTAACTATCTTTTACACATAAACGTCAAGATGGGCTTGTAAAATGTTTTACCGTTGCCAGTGTATAAAGTATTTAGGGCTGTCATTAAGCCAGCATATAAGCCAGCTAAATACATGTTTTATGGCTACATCAGATGCTTCTTCTTTCCCTGAAGAGTGTAGGATTTTTCGGTAAATGTAATATTCTTTGCTAATCGGGTTTTTTAAGTCAGTGTTGTGTGTTACATGTTGTATAGAAGCCTCTGCTGAATAGTCTTTTCTCCACACATTCATTGAATGCTTCTGTGTATATTATTTTCTCAAAATTCCCCCACCACACAGAGTAGTAAAGAAAGTAGAAAAAGGTTTTGTGGCTTGGAGCTATTTGAGATAAATATTTCCTATCTCTATGTTGAATGATTGTAGCACTTGCTGAATTTATTTACAAGCAAAAAAAACAACAGCTTTTGAGTGAAGAGCTTTATTTTGCTTTCTCATTCAAGGCACTATTTTGTTTATTGAGTTAATGTACTGTAGCCTCAATAGTTGTGGCGGAGAAAGTATTTTGTGTTTGTTGTGCTTTTTTTTTTTTTTTTTTTTTAATCTCAGACATTTATTTGAGGACAAATACCTTCAACTTTTCTTTCCAAGAAATTAGAGGATATGAAGACTTATCAGGTATTAAAGTAAATAGTTTAGAATTGTTTATACATTTGATCTGGCATATTTTTATGTAGCGTTAGAAATGTGTCATGTCATCCAAAAGCATAAACACAAACCACTGCAGCACTTGCACTACATTTCCCAAATGTATTTAGATTGCCTCTCTGCCTCTCCGTGAACTCTTTGATGGACAGGCGACGTGTCCAAGGTTTCTCTCTACTTGCATCACACACATTGAATATATGTGGATATATGTCATAAGCCTGGTGATATTTATTATCTTTTCTGACAACAAATCCCATGAAACGAGCCAGAAAGGAAATCATTTTGTGTGCCATACTCCTCTTGGGGGAAAAAATAGAAGCACATTGCCAGCCTTAAGAAACGAAAATGAGTAAGGTTTGAAAGAAGCACTGTTTATTTTAGCTCTGGCCTTTTGTGGTTTTAGTTTATCTTTTTTGCTGTGATTTATTTTCAAAGGGAGTAAAGCCCAGGTCAAAAAAAAAAGATTCATGATACTAAGATGGTGGTGTTTTTTCTGCCTACTGACAGATGGGATGAAGCAAAAACAACAGCTTTTGAGTGAAGAGCTTTATTTTGCTTTCTCCTTCAAGGCACTATTTTGTTTATTGAGTTAATGTACTGTAGCCTCAATAGTTGTGGCGGAGAAAGTATTTTGTGTTTGTTGTGCTTTTTTTTTTTTAAATCTCAGACATTTATTTGAGGACAAATACCTTCAACTTTTCTTTCCAAGAAATTAGAGGATATGAAGACTTATTAGGTATTAAAGTAAATAGTTTAGAATTGTTTATACATTTGATCTGGCATATTTTTATGTAGCGATATTTATTATCTTTTCTGACAACAAATCCCATGAAACGAGCCAGAAAGGAAATCATTTTGTGTGCCATACTCCTCTTGGGGGAAAAAATAGAAGCACATTGCCAGCCTTAAGAAACGAAAATGAGTAAGGTTTGAAAGAAGCACTGTTTATTTTAGCTCTGGCCTTTTGTGGTTTTAGTTTATCTTTTTTGCTGTGATTTATTTTCAAAGGGAGTAAAGCCCAGGTCAAAAAAAAAGATTCATGATACTAAGATGGTGGTGTTTTTTCTGCCTACTGACAGATGGGATGAAGCATCTGTACAAAGTTTGCATAAAAATACTGCAAAAAAAGTGAAGTATTGCCATGGTCACAGCAGGACCACAAATGGGAATATGAGTGTGTAACACTAAAATCCCCCAGCGCTCATACCGCTGAGGGCTCGCCCTTCGATCCTTCCACTTCCTCCTCATCGCCAACATCCGGTTCGATGGCCGTAGCTCCGCGTGGCGGGACCATGGCGTCTCCGTGTCGCCGAGGCCTCCTGCTCATCTTTAAGGTAGGAGTCCATTACTTAGTCCCCGCATGCGCGTTGGCAACACCTGTTGCGCCCATGTGCGTCTTGGACGTGGGTCCGCGTCCGTTCCGCGTTGGCGCATCTGTGGCGCGATGTGTGGCTCTCACGTGACATGCTGCTGCTCGTGTTTATGGGCCGTTTTGTCCCGTGTTGCACAGCAGAAGCTGTCTGTGTGTGTCTCTCTCTCTCTCTCTCCTGACGTTTGAGAGGCTGCGCCTGGCTCAATGATGTTTATACACACACCTTATTAATATTTGGCGTGTGCGCATTGATTTGCAGCTGGTGCACAGGTGCATCTGGCAGTCCTGGTTTTCTCCACATTGTGGCTCCATTGTGGTTTGCAGCAGAGGACACGCCGCCTTTTATTTGGATGACTTGTTTGGATGTTGGTCTACCTTGTTTTTGATTGTGGTTCATTTATTTGCCTTTTTGCATAATTAAGTTGTGGGTCAATTTTAAGATTTATTTAGTTGCTTTGTATTGTGTTCTCAGGAAATTGGTTGTACTTTTTTTAACATTGGGGTGTTATGGTCCTGTTTACACATATGATTTATTTTATAGTTTGTGTGTTATTTTGTATGGTTGTTTTCATCCTTGCACATATACAGAACTGTAACTCACCTAGATGGTACAGGGCCTGGTTTTATTAATGTTTTTTCTTTTCCTTTTTGTTTTTGAACAGGAGCTGTGGGCCCAAGCGAACGGCAGTCTGATCCCCCGCTGTTAGCGGTGTTGTGCAGGACCCCCCTCTCTGTTGGTGTGCGGCGTCATAGGTGACATTTAGTTTTGGATTCTCCACCCATTTTTGATTACCTGCTGCCGAGGTAAGCCCAAGCCCTGTTAATTTTCTTTCTTCCAGGCCTTTTAAAAAAAAATTAACTGACAGTGGTTGTGGCTGCCTGTTTATATTTATCCCATTTTGTATTCCGAGAGTATTTTGAATAATGAAACAGTTTTTTTTGGGGGGGGGCATTCTCTGGGCCAGTGTGTATTTGTATTTAAACTTGTGTGACCTTGTCTCCTTGTGAAGGGGTTGAACCTGATGGTTGTAATTTCAGGGATGACATTCCACCTGGTGACTTGCACTCTGACCACTGAAAATGATTTTCTATGCTACACCATGATACTGTTACGGCCCCTGAATAACGAAGTGGGATTTCTGTTCAACAACAATGCATGTTGCTGTCTATGCTTTAGTCTGCTGTCACAGACTGAAGCAGAGGCCAGAGATAAAAATAATAATAAAATAAATAGGGAGTTGGTGTTTTCTCAGTGGTATTCACTGTATAATGGGGGAATATGTGGGGAAAAAACAGTGGATGCAGCCTTTGATGGGAAGATTTCTCCAGGGACACCAACACCTGAATAATAAGGACGCAGCCTGACAATGGAGAGGAGCGGGAGGAGTGGTTTCTGTAAACCAACCCTGTCACAATAGACAAAAGCAATGGTATCTAAAGAAAGGGGGATTATAGCTTTTAGTCAATGTGGCATATTCCCATAAGGCAACACATGCGTATTGGCGTCTTAAAATGTGTGCATCCTTCTCTTCTGCGCAACGAATGGAGGCAAACTGAAACCGCTTCTACTCATTCGCAGTTAATTTGGCACACCCTTAACATTTGCATCAAAATCCTCATTTGCTACAGAGAGTGCATCAAAGTGGATCTGTGGAAAATTGTGTGCGTAAGCCTTTCATTTGTGGTTCCATGAATAATGCAAGTGTAAGATAGCAATAATAAAAAATGGAATAGGACTAATAAGACACAATAGGTTCAGCTTATTAAGAAATCCTCGCTTTTGATAGTCATTAAATTGTGTCGCTGTCTGTACTTTGGCCATTTGTTCTCTACATTTCACACCTTCAGCTTAGCTGATGGGGAGAAAAATCCTGATCTATGAGCTGAGCGAATGCTCATCACTTTTGTGGAGCTCCATTATGGCTATCACTCGTTGTAAAAGAACCATCGTACCAATGTGCTCTGGAAGATAAAATGGGACAGTGCTCTTTGTGGACAAGTTATAAATGTTAGATCGTATAATTATGATAAGGAGAAGGCTTCTCCCCTCATGGTTAATTGAATTAGGAATTTTGACAGAACCGTAAAAAAAAAAAGCTTGAGATGGATGTGTGGTGGTAAAGGCCTGTATCTGTTGCTGAGTAGTGAACATGTTGGTTTTAATTGGATCGAGAGCATGAGGGTGTTAAGTAGATAGTTCTGCCGAGTTCTGCTAGGCCCATCTCTTTGCGTTTGCACGTTCTTTAATGAAATGAAAGGAAAGTGCACTGACATGAAAGGTTGTTCAAAGTGGTAGCATAAAGCCAAATGATACTTTTATGACTTTCTGCTCTGGTGATTAAAAGTGCTGTTCATTAGAAATGAGAGAGGAGGGCTGCTGCAGGCTGCATTGCAGAACACATTGCTAAATTATAATGCATTTTAGGAAGAGTGCCGTTATTTCATAACGCATGACAAGCCCATCAGGCCTGACAATTGAAACGTGAGGTCGTCATCTTTAATCTGAATTTCAATGAATGAGCATTATATATAGAGAAGCCCAGTCAGGTGTCCTCGTATGATTGAGAAATATTTTTCTCTCAATAACTGGTTTGAATAAACGATAAATGATCATTTGGCTAAACAAAAATGTACTGCAGGATCTCAAACAATATTTACAAGACTGGGAGATCAGTTGTTTACACCGCATCTCTAATGCCCATATTGGTGGTTGTAATACTCGCCACACAGTGATGTCACGACAAAATCTGTGCCAAACACATCACACCTTAAATAATTCTCTACAGCACAAAACATAGAAAAGTAAAATTCACGAAATGGCCTTGGCTATTTTCTTATCGATAACCATTTTAAAAAGCTGTTGCACATGGGCAGCCGAATACAATTCTGTATAAGCCTCAATCTTATGAGATTTAAAAAAAAAATGCCATTATGGGGCTTTTCACCCCAAATGGGCTCGATATAATCTGGGGTCATGATGTAATTTCAGCTCCTCTGCGGCCGGCTCGGGAGCTTAATTGGATATGGAGGATCATGAAAAAGGTCTCGCAAGTAGAAATGGTTTTTCTGCCAAAGAGCCGTCACTGTCCCCACGATCAGAAAGCATCTGTCAACCGGTGTCTTCTCTTTCGCATTTTGTAGAACTAAACTTTATTTCAACAAAAAGCCTTAACTGGTAATCAGTTGTTTTTCGATCCCTTTATTATCGTTAAAAAAGAAAAGAAAAAAATGTTAATGAAACATTATCCTGACTAAACAAATCCATTAGTCTCTCCATCACATTTATATACCCGCTTATTTAGCTTTCCCGTAACACACATTATAAAAGTCAGCTGTATGCGTTATATTGGTATTAAAGTACTTAGCACTAAAAAAGTTTTTATGGCCGAACTCTACACATTCTGGTGTAACATGTGTGACATGACATTTTATGATTTTCTGGCAAACAGTCTCAAACTTTGGCCAGAAATGGAACTGCCAGGAGGCTGGCATTTATTGGACATATTGTTTAAATGTTTTCTCAGGGAAGATCCTGGCCTGACCTCACAATTACACATTCCCATCTGCGTGATGCCAAGTATAACCAGTATAGACTAACGGGTTGAGATTTAAGTACCGTATATTCCAAGCTACTATAATGGCACAGAGGATTGCTATATCTGTTTTTTTGTGTTGGTGGTAAAATAATCATTAGTTAAAGCCTCCGGGATTATCCTTCAATGTCACACAGCAGACCTCAGTGATCTGCAAACAGAATTAGAACGTAATCTTCTTATTAAGTTGTCATTCACGTCTTACATAACGTTACAACCCATCTGCAAAATGAATCACGTTATCAGAAATGTGGAATGGAATTTGCAGTCCACATACATTTGTTGGTGTGTGTCATGGGGCTCAATCCAAATACTTTATCATCCTTTGATGGATTTGTATTGTATAATAAAATAGTCACTGACGCTATTCCAGGTCTGATCGAACAATCGATCAGTTCATACTGTGTTGCTTCTCTTTTTTCAATGATGTATGCCAGGAAGGGCTGACTGCAGCAAAAATAATCCATATTTAAAAACTTGGAGCGTCTACATTTAGTGTTTCACTCAATATAACTATTTAGAATTGACTCCACATCACAATTCAATTGATTTCTCCTGAACACCTCAATAGGTTGAATATCGAGTAAATGGAACATTGAATGGCTGCCGGGTAAAGGTAAAAGGAAATCCATGCATGCGAGAGAGAGAGATAATGAAATGGAGTGTTGTCAGACCCTCGAGGCACCAACCAGTGACTCGCTATTTGTCCCACGACATTAAAGATTGTCCTCTTTAATTGAAATCTAGTTCTTCTCGGGTCATGAACGACTTTTTAAATAAAGGCACTCAGTGTCTCTTTTCTTCCTGTTAATTTCCTCAAGAAAGTCACAGCTTTGCTTACTGTTTTTTTTTTTTTTTTTTTTTGCTTTTCTTTAACGTCTCCCTCTCTGGGAAACATACATTTCACTCCTTTTAGTGATCCTCATCGAAGTGCTCTGGGCAAGTAGTGATTTTGCTCATAAATTGTGATTAACTGGGCCCAGTTAACTTGGTTTGGCCACGGCACTGTAACATTCTTGCATTTAGGTTAAGGTTGGTCCTTTTGGGGATGGAAGCTGGCTTTGAGTATATGCAGATGGGTGTATTCTGGCTGAATTGTTCAAGTACTATTATTTAATTTGTGGTTCTTGCATTTTATGCTATTCAACTTTACTTTACCTTCAAATTTTGACCCACTTACTTACTTCATTCTTCACTGACTACTTTGGATCCCTAAACCTAAACATGTTTATTCTCTGAAATAGGACATATAATGCAACACTTGTTTACCTGTGATTTTAAACTTTCAGATCCCTCAGATTTCTTCTGTGATCCTGAAGGGATTGAACTGTCGCTTTTCTGGCCTTTTTCATATCCATGGACCCATTAGGCAAGCCCTTGCCTAATGGGCCTTCTTCTTTAGCATCTTCCCTCAGGATGCTACACCGCAACCCTTGGAACCATGTTAAACACATTTCGATGGTGGAGGAATCAAGACATTGCCACTCGAATGCTATGTGACTATTCTCCCCTGGGATGCATTTGGAGTTCTTCTGAACTGAAGAAGCCTCTTGTTTGAGAAGTGAAATGCCTTCGAGAATGTTTAACTTGGCATGTTGCCTCCTTGGAACCCTCCTGATGATCTGCTGAGGTTGGGACTTGAAGACTTTGCTTACAGAGACATCTGTTATCCTGCCCGGGAAACAAAATGATTGCAGCCAAATGCATGGACAGAAGCAAAGAAGACAGAGGACTGGAAAAAAAACTGTTCACTATAGCTCCTTATTTTAAAACCTTAAATCAAAGCCTTGATATTCTGGTGAAGAACGGCCTTTCAGTTGGGTGTAATTCATTTTACAAAATGACATCTGCTTTCCTCAGAATGAGGTTTTCCTGAGAAATATTCTGCACGGGCTTCATGTAACCTACAGCCAGCCACTGTCTGCCGTATCACTGAAAAATTAGGCCCTTCAGTCCAGAGCATGCATAAATAATGATAATGACTTGGAAGAGCTTTGATGAGGAACCATTTTTGTGTTTTGGTGGTCGAAGTGCCCTTGAAAATAATAAGGGAAATCTGAAAAATGGCTTTCTTGAAGCAATCTGTGGTATGTGCTTTAGTTCAGTCCTACAGCTCATTATGCCTTTTGCAGCTTGGTAAGCTTAAATTGCATTGTTGAAGGAAGTGTCTGATTAATCTATTTCAGTGCTACAAAATTCCTTGGAGTAAAAGAAATAGAATGCTAAAATTAGTTTGAGATTAGCTTTTTATAATAGGTTTCACATGAGGGACATGGCTACGTTCTTCCAAAAACCCCAGCTCATTTAACACTTCCATCACAGCCAACTGCTCATGAGGTGGAGAGAGATTAGTGATAAATTGTAGAGTTTGTGGAACAGCTTTTAGCCCAAGGGATCTTTTGAATGTACTTTCGACGCCAAATGAGACACTTCCCTGGCCTAAAATCTGCCCATGAAACATAATGTCTGACAATGCCATATTTCGCAAAAATTCTCGATTGACCCTGAATGTTTTTCAGGTCATACACAGATTGTCCTTTTTTCCGTGCCAAAGATAAGTGTCCTGGCAAATCCATCATCTGTCATCAGCTGTCAGAATCGGGTGAAGACAATTAAAGGCCCCACACACAGGTCAAGCCGCTCCGATAGTCAATGAGGCAACCTCTGTGTGTCTGGGCCTAGGAACGATAAACTCATTAGGAAATGGGAGTGAAGGATGGATGCGTATGGAAGAAAAATGACCTAGAGTATATGAGGATTAGGTCCTGAGGAACAGTATTAAGACAACTTGTGGGGGAAAAAAAGTACAAGCACAGAACAACATTTGTTACTTTAACTGTAATTAAAAAAAACTGGTGAAAGACACATAGGCTGTAGGGAGGCGAGCATAACTTCTGCCAACAGAAGCTGAGCTCTCTAAACGTCAATAATTAGACACACGGGCACACCCGGACACTCGCACGCATGCAAACAGACAATGCAATCACCCATCCGAGCATTTGGCCGCAGACACAGACAATTTATGGCTCCTGAAGCTGCTGTTATGCTGGTGCATGAACGCGGACGCCCCTCTAATGGTGCGGGCAGTCACTCGGTTGCCGTGAATCAAATGTTGAGTCCATTAACGCTGCTTGTCAGTGATTTGTACAATGCAATCAAGAAAGTGTGGGGTATTGAATCATTGGGCATGCTGTTCACTAACAATACTTGGCACGCCATTGATTTTGGACCAAAAGCCCTTTAGCCCCTCAGGCGCTGGGATGTAACTAACTCATTGATGAGACACTTTATCAGGAGGAAAAAGGTCAGATGAAGTGATTGATATCTTCTTTTATGACTGGTAATACGGGCGGCATTACGTTTGTTTCAACCAGGCCACAAAAAGCCAATATATGAGTGAGCTTGAGTAATAACATCCTTATTGTTGTGTGTTTGAATGTTCTGCATCTATGAAACACCCTATCTTGCATGCATGTGATGACGAAGGAGGCAAGCGTCCGTGGGGTTAGTGTTGAAGCGAGTTGAGATGTGGCTTATCGCTGTCGAGTGAGACGAGAGGAGTCCCGGACCTCAGGTAGCCAGGGTGTGGATTACTTGACGAAGTATTGATCGACAAAATGTAGCTCTATGAGGATTGTTTGGTTAATGCAGCTCACCCTCCGTTTCCTAGAGGAATATATTCAAACTCTTTCCGAGAGCAGAATGTTCGACCCGCAAACCTAGGAATTCCCGTTAGCCAAGAACCCATCAGTTCAGGCCGTAAACTTTTGCACAGACCCATGGTCCCCGGACGATACGTCCTGCTGACTTTGACGCGGCCCTGACACCACAAGGTTGACAGTCGAGCGAGCAACTACTAAGATGGATCGCCATGACATTCATGTCCCGCGCCGAATGAATTGTAATAATTTAGTGAATCCTTGACATTTCATTGAGTAACATCATTGGCCAAGTTTTTCATTTGTCCAATCGTTTGGTTTATGACCGAAATTCAAATCTCCCTCAGCCTTAGCTGGAATGTGTGTCGAGTGCTAATTAGTGCATATTAAAATGCTTGAGTTAAACAGCAGCGTGTCAGTGTTGCCATTGCCTTGTTGGACTGTGGACTCTTAATCTCGTTCCAACATTTGGAAAATAAGGAGGGATCTCAATTTACTGTACAGTCTATCAATTACTGTACAAAGATGAGACCTTTGGCCAAATCAAGAAGAAAGCTTAGTCAGCATCCGGACCATACACAGCTACCGTCTCATAAATTGTTTAAATTGTACTTCAGTGCTTGACAAGATGATCTCCATATCTGACTATAGGCACCGAACTAGCCATTTCATCACATTTGCATATGCATATTTCATCTCATCTCGTTCTGCTTACGACGCAAATTCCCTTCTCAGCATGATACTGAAGGATCCGTGCATAGCTAATGTTCAACAGTAAATTCCATTAATTGTTTTAAACCGTGACATATCGGCACAGTTATACCTGTCTCAGCAGAGCCCCGCGGTTGTATTATTGATTAAAATGCTCGTGGTTAAATGATATCATTCTGGAGGTGAAACGGTAGGGAGCAGAGAGATGGATTCCCGAGGCCTGGCTCCTCCAGCTTTGATAAACCTCTTACCTTCATTGGGTTTATCACGTTGACCACGTGCACGACTCGCTGTGAAGTTCATGTTTGACTCTCATCCTCACCGAGAAGCGCAGTCCTAAAAGTGATAAGTAGAACGTGTGTTTTCATGTCTTCTATGCGAAAACCCTTAGTAGTCCTTTTGTCTTGTCACAACCCGTGCCGTGACCTGTTGTATGACTGTGTCTGAGCTGCTCGTGGCCAGTAACCGAAGGAGGCACTTCCCTCTCTAAAAATGTATATACATCTAGAGGCATGTCTTCAAATTCATTATTTATTTTAGTTCCTGGTGTTTGTACATCACTTTAAACTGCAAAAGGAGCTAAACATTGACTAAAGCAGAAATAACTGTGTATAATAGTAAGTCAATCTGATCATGAGAAACATGGACATTTTCCAACCTAACTGTTGTTAGTGCCGCAATTCCGTCAAGTAAAGAAATGGATGATGACTTGATGCCCTGCCTGCTAATGCGAAACCCCTTATTTTGTGACCCTTTCTTCTCTGTGTTGGGCCATTCGCTTCCGGCTGTTTATGCCTGGGCTTTAAATCGCTGTTGAACGTCACAGAGGTCAAGTGGTGCAAGCAATAACATGAATAATCCATCGGCAGTTCCTGTAAGTCTGAAGGAAATTGAGAGCTCAATTACCATGATACTTGGTGGGGTAAAACCAGGCAGAAACTACATTAGTCTTTCCCTCTAAAACGGAATACGCTTTGCATGTTGAAGTTGTAAACATCCCTCTCACTAAGGATGGTGCTTGAAGGTGCTCAATCACATCACTTGCGTATCGCTGCAAATGCACCTTATAGGAGAAATAGAGTGACCTTTTTTTTTAATGCAGTGATTTTTGTCAGCCACATCGCAAATCACAAGATGTACTCCATTAATGATGCTTTTGTAAGTGGGCGTGGATTAACCATGCTTGTACAGCGCAGCACATCTCCCAAGACTGTGTAGGAGTAAATGTCCTGAGGCTTACATTTTTCCACCATTTTGACCACAACCAAACTGAACAAAGCCCTAATGTTGCAGAATAGCTCGCAAATGAAATATGGAACCATTAATTGCCTGATATGAAAATCATCTTTCATCGACACTCTGCTGTCATAGGTTTCTTCTGACTTCACATCATGAACCCGAGCTTTAAATGTTTTCCTAAAGTATTTGAATATGTGTTCCCAACTCGCAGCCCACTGCAGTTCCTTGGCAAGAAAATGTATATATCCAACAGCTCCTTAGACCATTTTAAATTCATCAGGCAGACCTATTGCCCATTCCAGTCACGCCTTCCAATCTGCCTTTGAAATAAAGAGCCAGAGGCTACTGACCCAGACACATCAGCTTCTCTTTTGGACGTCATACACTTTCTGAAGTCTTCATCCTCACACATGGAATTACTGTTCTATTTTCATCTCTAATTCTATTTCTATTATTTTCAAGTTTTCTTATCTCATATATATCTTTCTTCTAAACATTTAGCTCCCTTGGGACGTTACTGCTATTTCTTATCTGTCTTATCTATCTTCTACTATTTATATTTTGAAATATTCTTGTATGAAAATGAACAACAAGTATGAGTATTATTAGGAACTCGTAGCTGGATGGGTGAATAGTGACACGGTTGGTGCTGGTGTTCATAACTGTGGTGATTAGGAGGAGAGGAGCTAGTCATTCAAGAGTCTAATGGCCTGTGGGTAGAAGTTGTTGGACCACCAGACCCGGACCACCAGTCTGGTGACAGAGGAGAAGTGAAGAGGCTAGGTTGGGGGTGTGAGAGGTACTTGAAGATTGTGTGTGTTATTGAGTAGGTAAGGTAACTCTCTTTGGCTGGTATTGTGACTCAAGGTGACGCCAAGGTGGACGCCCAGGATTTTAGAGTTCTTCTATGCTTCATGATGCTGGTGTTTTTCTGGGAGGCAACAAAGTCGTGTGAAAAAGGCGCAAAAGCAGGGGGCTCAGCACACAGCCCTGGGTGTTCCCTGTTCTTGCAGTCCTAATGCCTGAGGCACCATTCTCAACCATGACTCACTGGGTACTACCTGTTAGAAAGTTCAGCACCCGGTTGCAGAGGAGAGGGGTCAGTCACAGGGAGAGGGGCTTCTCATCTAGTTTGTATGGAATGACAGTGTTAAAGCCCAGCTGTAGTCAATAAACAGGTTTCTGACGTAGGTGTCCTTTCCCTCCAGGTGAGTGACAGCTGTGTGAATAGCTGTGCTAACAGCGTCAACGGTGGACCTGTTCCGACAATAGGTGAATTGCAGCCTTAATGTGGGTCATGACTTTCCTCTCCACACACTTCATCTAGTGGGTGAGTAACTTTTTATGCATTTGTGTTCTTTTGACTTGACATTTTGGACATACTATGACGCCTTTTGTCAAATTTTGGACAACATACTACACTATGAAGTTTTTCACTTTGCACAATGCATTTTCACATTTCTGACGTTGCTATGCATGTTTGAAATGTTTTAAAAATATTTGTCATATTTGACAATTTTCAACAACATACTATACTATGATGTTTTTTTTTGTTTTTTTTAATTGCAAACTATACTATGAAGTTTTTAAAATTCAACCCCAACGTATTTCTGCGCTTTTCTGACGTTGCCATGCATGTTTGAAGTGTTGAATTTTTGGAAGACATAAAATTCGATGGCCGACGTTTTGGTCAACATACATATTCACTTTAAAAAAAAAATGTTTTAACCTCCATCATATTTTTAGCATTGCCAACGTTGCTATGCATGTTTCAAGTGTTTCTGATATACATGTATGTGTGTGTGTGTATATATATATATATATGTATATATATATATATATACATATATATATTTTTTTTCATATTTGGAAGACACAAGGCTTTGGTAAGGTGTTTTTTGGAAAATTTTGTATGACATGCTATACTATGACGTTTTGGTCAAAGTTTGGACAACATACTTAAATATTTTTTTTCAATTTTTTTCAGCTCAATCATATATTTCAGCATTTTGAATGTTTTTATGCATGTTTTCATTTTTATTTTTATTTTTTTGAAATTATTGGACGACTTGTTATACTACAGTATGACATTTTGGGTAAAGTTTGGACGACGTACACATTTTTTTTTTTTTTTTTTACTTTTTTATTTTTCTTCACCTCAGTCATATATTGGAGCATTTTGCATGTTTCATGTTTAATTTTTTGACTTTTTTGACATTTTTGGACGTCATACTATACTATGACCTTTTGGTCATATTTTGGACGACGTACGATTTTTTTTTTTTTTCACTTTTTTCACTTTTCTTCACCTCAGCAATATATTTGAGCACTTTGCATGTTTTTCTGCATGTTTTCAAGGTTTTTTTCATTTTTTGACTTTTTTGCCATTTTTGGACGACATACTATACTATGACGTTTTGGTCAAATTTTGGACAACACAATTTTATTTATTTTTTTCACTTTTCCCCCTATTCTTCACCTCAGTCATATATTGGAGCACTTTGCATGTTTCTGCATGTTTTGACGATTTTTTCATTTTTTGACTTTTTTGACATTTTTGGATGACATACTATACTATGACGTTTTGGTCTTATTTTGGACAACAAACAATTTTTTTTTTGTTTTCACTTTTTTCACTTTTCTTCACCTCAGTCATATATTGGAGCACTTTGCATGTTTTTCTGCATGTTTTTAAGTTTTCTTAATTTTTTGACTTTTTTGACATTTTTGGACGACATACTATACTATGACGTTTTGGTCATATTTTGGACGAAATACGATTTTTTTTTTTCACTTTTTTCACTTTTCTTCACCTCAGCAATATATTGGAGCACTTTGCATGTTTTCCTGCATGTTTTGACGATTTTTTCATTTTTTGACTTTTTTGACATTTTAGGACGACATACTATACTATGACGTTTTGGTCATATTTTGGACGACATACCATTTTTTTTTTTTTTCACTTTTTTCACATTTTTTTACCTCAGTCATATATTGGAGCACTTTGCATGTTTTTGTGCATGTTTTGACGATTTTTTAATTTTTTG